>JAAGWP010000156.1:0-15649 GCA_013266165.1 Fusarium graminum
CTTATATATACTTAAATTTCATCGAAATAAATTATAAAGAATTTTCATATTACTTTTAAATCAAAGAGTATTTAAAGGGCTTTATAATAGCATAATAGTTTTAACACAGAGGTAGAAGAATATTATTTAAATCAAAATAGAAAATTCTAGGTGGCAAAAGCTGGTAGAATCGGGACCACATTTTCATATTTGTAACCCCTGAGACCTGTAGGTTGTTTAACCCCTGCGACCTCAACGGTAGACCCCGGCTATTTCACTGCAATTTTAACCCCCTCTGAGGGACTTTGCTTAGTAAGTAGTCAGTTCACATTACAATCCATTTGTTCAAAACACATCAAGTTTGCATTTGGAAACTAAATCAGATACGATTCTAATAGGCTGTATCTCTGACCTATTCCTCCTTCTTTTCCCTTCTAACGTCTTGGAGTTGGCAACCTACCCCTACATACATGTACCCGTCCCTTTTGAGGCGACGTCGAGACTTGGGGACTACTATCAATGCGAGATATTGTAGCCTCCGTGGTCCAGTGGGGGAGAAATTGCAAGCTGAAGGGACTCATTGGGAAGTGTGCAGAAGTCCTTTAACAAACGCGCAGAATTCGAGGTAGCCAGCATTCAGTGCTCACTGGATTAGGGTGGATCAGGCCGGTAAAACAAGGTCGATCAATTGGGCGACATATCTGATTTATCAACGTGCCGCGTATAACAACAGCCAATTGAAACGCCATGTCTCATCAACCCCTCATTCCTAAACCTGAAATCGATGGGCCAGACCTTAATCGGACCATATCATCTTCCGCAAATGAGGTTCTAGACGAGCTACTACTTCCCTCGAGGTAACCAAATTACGCACGACTGGACTACGCGCAGCTATCGGAGTCAACCTCGATCATGGAGAGTGAACCTAGAGCCACGATGGAAAACTCGCCATCCTCTTCTATGGGTAGTATGCAATATGCATTCGACTCTGATGGAGTCTTGGTGTTGGGGCCTGCATTGCTGGACGAGCTGTCAACGGGATTGATCATCTGTTCGTCCTGCTCTATTGCCAAGTCAGAACAGAGCTTTTGTACATCTGGACCATATAACTTTATGGAATCCATGTGCTTGGACTGCATGGGAGTAGGTCGTTTTCTCCAATCAGTTTCGCCATATTAACTGATCACATCAGCCAGAAGAGGGTGAACATCCACAGTCGTCTCTAGGCAAACGACGTAATGAAAATGAACCGACATTCACAAAGCCCTCTTCAAGACCGATGAAGAAGTCGAAAGGGAATGCCGAGACGGAAGAGATTGATAAGGATTGATAAGAATTGATCAATGCTTAGCGAATGGCTAGTTTAACGTTCATTTTCAGCTTTCGCAATGACTCTCGGTTGACTGTTTGGAGCTTGCGGACTAGTATTAGCGAAATGAGTGGCAAACTTGCTGGGGATCTGGCGATTATATGGCGGAATTGCGGAAGTTAGACTCGGCTGGGACTAAGCCTGTCTGTGCGTCCCCTACCGCCGTCGCATACTAGCCGCGCATCATTTTGCAAGGGTAGATGGCTTCTTCGTAATCGGCTAAGCCGCATTCGACCGGTTGACATTAGAACAAATCAAGGGTGATTTCATACCTGGTTATACTCAAACATTGCAACTTGTTGATCGCAGTCTGAAGGCAGTTGGAATGACACATGGTTTCTACTTGGTGATAAAATTGCATCACAGTCAGGCTTGTCAGTAGAAAGGCGAACAGCTTGTCCCGCCACAATTAAAGAATTTCCAATGAAATCACCGCCAATGCAAAGTCCCAAAAGTCTTCGAAACAATATAAGGTGTTTTCCAACTTGTATCCATCTCGTACGTTTCATCAAGCGTTTTGATATATACAACAGGGAATATTACCAATTAGTAGCGTGGTCCCTGGTAGTCAGCGGTATACCTAGCCGTCAGAATCCAAGAACATTCCCATACAGTATCACAGTCAGTGAATTTCCAGTCATGATTCAAGGTATACATAAAACAAGTTCTGTCATCAAGCCCATGAAAAACAGCCGCCTACTTCTATGATTCACCGCAGTTGCACTGACTCTGTTTCAGATACAGATCCATTGATACTGGAGCCCTGATTCTAATATTCTATATACCTATTGCCGCTATATATGTCGTCCTTTCTCGTTTCTAAGCCTTCTTCTTTTACCTAACGTTCTCTCTCAGGTTTCTACCACCATACCTTCTCGATACATTGCCAGGTTACTCATCACCCAACAGGAAATAATGAATATTTTTATCTACCCACAAGCAGGAGACACAGACTATGACTTTCGCGAACGGCTAAGAGTCTCTATCTGTCGCTACAACCAGTTTGAGGCAGATAGACGTCGAGTCACGAACTTTTTAGAAATGCAAAAGATGATGATAGAGAAGTTAGAGGTATTGTCTCGAGTGCCTGCGCTGTCGGCTCATACACGCGACGGTCAGGATCTTCGCGAACTCAAAAGTACCATGTCTCAACAAACGGCGCAGCTGGAAGCGGCACTTGCACTATCGGCTAGTGCATACGAGTCCTTCAAGCCTTACAAAAGTCTCATCGATGAAGCAATGAACCAGGCAAGTATAGATCAGGGCCGGTTAGGGGTTGTGTTGCAGTGTCTTCATGTCTTTTTGCGTCGTCAAGAAGATATTACCATTTTCTGGGAAGCATTAGCCGGACGGCTGCCTGAAGTTCACCGTTTTGCAGACCTAGATTTGACTAGGTGAGCTGTATCGCGTGCTTAGCAAGGAAATGAGCAGCAGGATAGCCCATATTACCACATGTTTGGTATGAAATAGCACAAGCAATAAACATTTCCATTGAAAACCGCCACTGAGTTAAGATGACAACGAGCCAGGTGTGTGCTTGAGCCTATCAAATACAAGTTTAACTGCTGTCCACTCCTGTCTACCGTGGAGCTCATACCATGGACCAATCGGATCGTTTGGCGAGACCGCAAATACCTATGCTTAATGTCCCTTGTAGTGGCGGTGCCTTCACCAACATCACTTGTTCGCCTTGTTTACAAATTGTCTTGCTTTATTACATAAGTCTTGGTAAGTCAAGGCTTTGTATAGTCTACGGGAATCCCTAAACATATATAAATATGAACTACACATGAAAAGAGCAAAGAGAAGACCTTTCTGTTCCAGGCAAGCACACTTTACAACAGGACGGTGGATGAGACTTCTTGGCAGAATAAAAACTTGTTCCACCATTCTTAACTGCGACAAATAGTGTAGTAAAGATCAAAAGATTCATGTGGGTCCATCAATTCCTGTCGAGACGGTAATACCCAGAATAAGAAGATAGATTCATAACGGTGCAGCTAGCTCACTATTTACAAGCACAAACCCAGACTAAATGAGTGACGAAAAGCATCGCATCTTGCGTTGCCAAAAAATGAAAGTCAAGTTCCCCTATCCTTCGAACATCCAAAATACCCTCAGAAAACCCTCTCTGCAATACCTCACTCAATGACAGGATGTTTTAGCTAAGAGGCATCAACGCGTTGGATGAGGAACTCGGGTCCAGCTCCAGAAGCAGCAGACTGGTAGGCCAGATGAGGAGCAGCGACGATCAGCGATCCAGTACAGACCAAATCTCCTACATTGCAGAAAACCTTGGTGCGTTCAGCTGGGTAGTTGGGAATGCGGCCCGAGTTTTGCGCATTCTTGGTGTATCCGAAAAGAATGGTGCCAACAACCTTGTTTCGCACAGCGGAAGTCAGGTCTTCAATACTAGCAGCAGCAAGAGCAGCACCTTGACTGTACCCCCCAGAGACGATCTTGGCGGAGGGGCACTTTGTGCTGGCGAGGCTGAACAGCGCGATCATTTCCCTGATGGCAGCTGAGGAAGTTCCTCGTGGGAGGGCGTTGTCTCCAAGAGTAGCGCGGTATGCTCCACCGACCTAGCACGGAGTGTTAGAATTGAGTTGGACGATTAAGGTAGATAAGGACTTACACCTTGAATCCAAACACCAGTTCTTCCGTAGCGATCCTCAAGGGCAGAGGCGACTCGGGGACCGAGAGTTCCCTAGCCAGGTCAATTGATGTCGCACCAATATCACCAAGCACTTGACTTACCAAGTTACCAGACTCGGTGGAACCTCGAGCAAAGATGAAAATCACGGGAGGGCAAGCAGACGAAGCACCATTGGAAAGATCGTTACGGGTAGCGCTTCCAAGTTGACGGACCTCGAGTTCAGCGAGAGTGGAAGTAGGCAAAGCAGCCGATGTAGCGGCGAAGAATGAAAGAATGGTGGTGAACTTCATTGTTACGGTGAAGTGCTGCTTCTGGGTTCTTGCTGCTGCTGTTTGAAGTGACTGGATTGCTGCTGAGATGGTTCAAGTCAATTGAGGGGCAAACACTTCTATTTATCTTAATTCACTTGAACTTTCCTCTTTCCTCACGCTCTTCTATTCATTTGGCTTGCTGTTCTCCCATACCTGGGAGGTTTCTGAATCTCTCACACCAAACTCTAACACTTTATCAAACCTCGGCTTGGTCAGAGAAAGAGGGGAAGTCAATGCAGTAGCCAACAAGACTAAGACATCAGACGACCGAGACCCCGCATTTCACAACACCATCACTCGGGTTTCGACAAATCATCTCTGAAGCAGTATTTCTAGAACTATTGTTTCAGGGCCGCAGTGCGTCTGACCTCGTTATCATGCATCGCTTCGGGCAATTAAGACCCTGGCATGCAACCCTGTTTTTTGGGTCGGGCGTTTTTAAGAATGCGGAGGTTAGCCGAGTATTCGGATGATCTACCAATGAGATGTTTGCGCAGACATTGAAATGAATCACAACTTGCTTTTTGAGAAAGAGTTTCACGTCTTTACTTGCGCCAAGTCATTAGTCCAGTTAGCCTTCAATAGCCGCTAATCTATCTCAGGACTATCTTGCGAACGGTGTTGAAACAAAGCAACCAAGTTGTGCCTCGGCTTATTGATTGAGGTTGCAACAGCAAAGATCGTCACAATCTTCCATCCATTTGAGAGGGAGACTCTGCTATCAGGTCGCTTAGGTCCAAGTTGCAATGAGGCAGTCTGAGGAGAGTCCGCCATGTCTAAACTCGGAAGGAGAGCACTGTGATGATCGCCGATCATGTCAAGATGAGGATGTTTGAGCACACCTTCTGTATTGAGAAGACTCGATATCAAAGTCATGCCGGTAAGCGACAGTGGAACCTGCAGAAGTTGATTGAAGCATAAGCAAGTCTTGACCACGTAGGCTCAGTGACAAGGCGGTTCTGGAGATAAGGATGAAACCAAGAATAACCCGTCTTCCTCGCTAAAAAAGAAAGTAAGTGAAGTCAAGATGAGATCTGATATCACACGGAATAATCCCTGTTCCTTACATGATAAGGTTCTTGGCTGCTTCCTAATTATTCCCAAGGTAACACCGAAACCGGGATGTTTCAAGATCTGGCTTGGCGTAAGCATTGAATTCTCGTCGGACCGAGTGATATTGGAGAAGACGCTGATACGTGGGAACGAGCATGGAAGTGTTTCTTTCTATCGCTTCTTATGAAGTTGTGCCGCGACACGTTTTCGGGTAATCTGGTACGCTAAACGTAGTGGAGTTATGTCTGCCATCTTCAATTATATGAAATCGTCAAGTACATTGAAGGCAACATGATATGGGTTGACTGGTGCACGGATTGATTCCGCATTGCTAAGAGTCGGGATAACCATTCATCCGTGGCCTTTTTCTTAGGATCTCCCTTCACACTCCTTACAACAGAAGGTAACTGGGGTTGTTCTGAGCCTTGAAGTAGACCTACAGGTAGATCACACACCTGTCTTACCACTTTGCCCGAGTTCACATCCGATGATGTCGCTCTCGCGTTTTTCGAGCTTACTATTGGGATCATCCTACGTAGGGCTAGACCAAGCTCTCGGCTACATATAAGGTTAATCTCAGAGAAGACAATGTTGCACAGGCTAGGCAGTGTCATCACCAGTCAGACACAGTGATATTGGAGGCTCCAAAGAGTGAAAAACATCATACACAAGATTATTATTGTTATAATTAAATGAGCCGCCGAATGCTGTGGTTGCAATTCTTAAATATGAGCTTGGCCGACAGCGGTAATTAATGCCCTATAGATCGTTCTTCTATAAAAGTATGCAGGTTTTTATTGCTCCGTTCTGTGTCCTATTGAACATCCCTGCGAGGCATTTGGCTCTAGGGTAGTTGGGTCCGTCATGAGTGTCGTCTTGTATTAGTATTCTGATTGACTCATCAAAGACCTCCGAGAAGGGTGCTCTACTGATTGTTGATAAGCCGTATGCTGCATTTTGACGAAGACCATGGCTCGACTGTCAGCTATCGTCGTGAAAGGAGTGTCTTGATCAGGACGGGAATAAGCTTCCGGGCAGGTGCTCGATCCTAAAGAAAACGATTGGGGAGTGAGGCTTATTATAAAGAACCCCCATATTTTGTTCATCTAGCGAAAGGGTTGCGAGAATGTTACGAGACATAAGAGACAACATTTTGCGAACTGTATACCGAATGTTCGTTGCAATTAAAAGGGATGAGGTCGGGATCACTTGACATCAACCACAAGTCTACGACGATTCATTGATCAAACACCTATGCGACTCCTAACACATAGATGTTTCATGTGACTTATCTCCCCATTTTTCTTCGTAACGAGATGTCGTCAAAATCAGGCAACTTGTCGCGGTATCGAGTCTCATATGATGGCAAGCCCGCCCAACTCTGTACCAAGAAAATGTCAGCATGACATAGCTGTGCCAAGTCGAGTCCTGCAACACGTTGTCACTCGAAAGCTGCGTGACTGGTACGTTTACGTAATGGAAATCTCAATGCAATCTTGTCTCAGCCAAGAATCCCGCGACCTGCAGTTGGATCATCAAAGCTTTCGTCTGTAGGGTAAGAGAAGGTTGGTGAGACAACAGACACCTGCCGGGTGATGAGATGTATCTGATTGGTATTGGCCCTGTTGAATATCTCTTTGAGATGGATCAAGCTTACAAAATAGGGAAAATACAACTTAGATTTTTGGGTGGCGTAAGGTCTTCCTTTAATACAAGCTCGCGTTGACAGGACTGAATCACAATGCGGGGCAATAGCGTGTCGATGACGGCTAGTTATTATGTGGAGTGGTAAAATAGTATCTCTTGTTTGCCTGAGAGCCGAGGCTTTCTGATCAGGACAGGCAAATGGCAGCGTAGACCCGTATTTCATTAGTTCATTAGACTCAATGGCACCGGGTAAACAGTAGCACTCTCGACTTGACCAAATCGGGAACACGGAATTCCATCCTCCGCAATCGAGGTTTCACCGCTGGACCATGGCCAAGACGGGCAATTCTCCATATGGGGAAGTGGGTACAATAGAGCGTCATGTGGAGATTTAGCATTAGGCTGTTGTTTAAGCGGCACTTGGTCCTGGTACTTTATCCACGTGGTGCGTCTTGTGGGGAATGCCGTTGTACTGTAAGAACTTTAACCTGTCAGAAGAACCAAATCGTGTTGACCTGGAAATAGTAACGTAGTCATCGCATTAACGAGTGTCTGCCGCGAGAGAATAAGCCAACGCTTTAATCATTTCCCCTTCATTTCATAAGCGTCTTGGCTTGTAAGTACAACCTGTTTTCCACCATACACCGGGCTGGGCACTATCTTAGCTCATGCGCTTATGCAGGGACAAGGGGACTCTTGAGCATTGAAAAAATTAACCCAGCTATGAACTTGATGATTCAACTTTGCCGAGCCGGCTAATTATCCTGGTCTCAGCCATAACATTATGTCCAGATGCCGGGAAATCTCTAATGACTAACACAAGGTTAACAATTTAGCCGACAGGCATCATGGAACATCGCCACAAGCATAGCTCAGATTTATGATATAAGATAGATTGATAGAACTCAACAATAGCTTTTGATTCAGGGCAGTAAAGTCTTGGTCTCATCATCAATATACTCGATCGATTGCAAAGATGCGCTTCAGCTTTGTACCCGCGGTGGCTTTGGCTGTTTTGAACAGCCTGGCCGTAGCCAACCCAGTTTCGTAAGTCTATCTCTTGACGCATAGATGCGCCCCTTACTCACGACTCCGGATCAGTATTCTTGAGTCACGACAGGCCACCGGCTTGCACGCTGCTATGAAGGCGGCTGGCAAGCAGTACTTTGGCACTGCTGTCACCGTGCGCAGTGATAGCGCTGAGAACAACATTCTCAACAACAAGAACGAGTTTGGCTCCATCACTCCTGAGAATGCCATGAAGTGGGAGGCCATCCAGCCCAACCGTGGCCAGTTCAACTGGGGTCCTGCCGACCAGCACGCCAACGCTGCCACGTCGCGAGGCTACGAGCTTCGCTGCCACACTCTGGTCTGGCACAGCCAGCTCCCCAGTTGGGTTGCCAACGGCAACTGGAACAACCAGACTCTGCAGGCAGTCATGAAGGACCACATCAACGCCGTTATGGGACGTTACCGCGGAAAGTGCACTCACTGGGATGTTGTCAACGAGGGTAAGTAGAGGCTGGTATCAGATGGATACCGACACAAGTTTGCGACGTAGCGAAAAAACTAACATCGTCTCTAGCTCTTAACGAGGATGGAACCTACCGTGACAGCGTCTTCCTCCGCGTCATTGGCGAGGCTTACATCCCCATCGCCTTCCGTATGGCTCTGGCAGCAGACCCCACCACCAAGCTGTACTACAACGACTACAACCTCGAGTACGGCAATGCCAAGACCGCCGGTGCCATCCGCATCGCCAAGCTTATCAAGTCTTACGGACTTCGTATCGACGGTGTCGGTCTTCAGGCCCACATGACCAGCGAGAGCACCCCTACCCAGAGCACCCCCACCCCATCGCGTGCCAAGCTGGCTGCTGTCCTCAAGAGCCTCACTGACCTCAATGTCGATGTTGCCTACACCGAGCTGGACATCCGCATGAACACCCCCGCGACCCAGCAGAAGCTCCAGGCCAACGCCGAGGCCTATGCTAGAATGGTTGGCTCGTGCATGGATGTTAAGCGATGCGTTGGAATTACTGTCTGGGTATGTATTCTATTCATCTCGCTTCATATTAATTTTACTAACAATGTGCAGGGAATCTCCGATAAGTACTCCTGGGTCCAGGGAACCTTCCCCGGTGAGGGCTCTGCCCTGCTTTGGGATGACAACTTCAACAAGAAGCCATCCTACACTTCATCTCTGAAGACCATCAACGCTCGAAAGCTTTGAGCTTACTACAAGTGGGTTTAGCTGTACATAGTTTCCATTCAATTCTGAAACCCGTTCTATCGATATCGTAAAAGTCTGACTCCCCCGTGCTATTTGAATCACCGACAGTTATACATCTGTAGTTTTAAACCCTGGTAGTCTTGTGGTCTTTAATGGCCAGTGTGGTTGAGTGATCAGCCGATGTGTGGAGACCATAGCACAACTCGTCAAGGCATTCGACATGGACTTGAAGATGATCAGAACATGTTCGCCGTCAAAGTTCAAATACGTGGAGTCTCTTGTTATTACTCCCGTTTACCGCCATGCCTCAGACCTCGTCGAACAAGTCCTATCATTGACTGATGGTGAGGGCGTCGATATAGCCTATGACGCCGTCGGTAGTCAAGAGAGTCTACAAAGAAGCCACCTAGCTACTAAGAAAAACATGGGCCAAGTCATTTCCATTGGAGTTATGGATCAGATCCGGGGAAACGGCGAGGGACTCCGTTTTGCTCGCGAAGAGATGTTCGGAATTCTTCTCTCACGGTTCCCGCCCCGAACGAGTTTCTTTGGGGTGCCGCCTACAAGTCCCGAATTCAGAGCTGTATTTAACAACGACTTCATGGCGACCGTAAATTAGGTTCGAAAAGGGAAGTTGGGCCCCGAGATTGTCAGGCTATGATGGCGAACGAGGCAATCATTTCTGGCAAGGATGTCAGGCGTAAGATGATATATGTCGTAGATAGAGAGCTGGCAGCCAAAAGCGATCTTGCTTGATCGTTATCAATGGCCGTCATAAAGCAAGATTACCGCGTACCACAAGGTTGACCTTGCCTCAAGACTGGAAAGATTGAAATTGATAAAGAGGACGGCCTCTATAGTTGGTCAGAAATATCCTCCCACGGATTAAGCATCTGACGCTGCCCTGCTAGCTTACAACTTGTCAATACTGGTAGCCAATCTCTATGTCAAAGTTCCTCTCGTATTCACAAGGTGACTCTGTCTACGACCTTAAAAGCTGTCGTGTTTGGTCATGTCCACAAGTCAACGAACATTACGTAAGCAGCCTAGGTAGTGCATGTTGCTCTTGGTCCCTGACGTTGGATCTACTATATCACTTTACGTTACCTCTTTTTGAAAGCAATGAACAGAAATCGTAACGCCACTTCGAATCTAGAAAGAAAATTGCGGTTTTAAACTTCGTGGTGGGAGTGAAGAAGCTGCTTCTTCCGTCGTATCCTATTCAGTGGCCAACGCTGCAACCGCGATCCATCGTAATGTGAAATGCCTAGCTCACCGATTCATTACTGACTGCTAAGTATTACTCCAATGAGGATTGTAAGATCTTGCTTAATACTATGATCCGATTTAGATAGTCGAGCAATCATGAAGGCACAAAATGAAGTTTCATTAGACTTGTCTATCGATCTGACAGGATCATGTTCAGGTCAAATGAAGCAATTTAGATAGTTCAAACTTGTCATAAAACATAAGCTCGTATAAATAGCAGGTATCAAACTACAAGAAACCACCTCAACCAAACTTTCCAACCTAAGCAATTATTGCGATAGTAACCATCCGTCAAAGAGCACTTAGTAGTATCACCTTACGCGATACCCGAGTCAGTTCCAGAGGCGAGATGATTATACTTGTCATTCTTCTGAGTCGAGTCACCAGGGATCCTCTGGCTCGACCGGCTAGTGTCAACCTCATCATCGTCATAGGCAACACCGGAGGGTGTGCCAGAAGCCAGTGTGTTGTACTTTCCAGCATTGGCGTTCTCAGCAAGAGTATGGTGGCGCGATCCCTCACCAGAGTGTCGGGACTGCGATCCACTCAAGCGCTCGTTCCTAGAGGAGTCAAGTCCGGTGGCTGAAGGATCTCCAAGACCCGATGTGGTGCCAGAAGCGAGAGTGTTGTATTGGCCGGCATTGGCATTCTCAGTCAAAGTGTGGGGGTGTGAGCCCTCGCCGGTCTGGCGTGATAGAGACCCTTCCGCAGGCTCGTTCCTGGAGGAATCGAGTCCAGAGAGGTTGCCAACACCTGAGGGTGTGCCGGAAGCCAGTGTGTTGTACTTGCCAGTATTGGCGTTCTCCGTCAGACTCTGGGGGTGTGAGCCCTCACCTGCGTGACGTGACAGAGATTCTCCCGTGGGCTGGTTGCTGGAGGTGCCAAATCCGGAAGCCGGAGTGTTGCCAAGACCAGAGGCGCCTGTGCTCGACTGGAGCTCCCTGGAGCTATCAGCGCCATACTGCTGGTTCTCACGGTTCTTGTTCGCTTCATGAGACGCAAGGGCACCAGCACCAAGACCAGCAGCGGCACCTGTAGCCAAGCCAGCACCTCGGTGAGAGTCACCATGCTGTGAGTATTGAGAGGTTTGGTCGTAGGTAGTGCCCGTGGGCTGGCTAGCCTGAGAGTCGAAGCCGCGGCTTGAGTCAAGACCGGACTGACGAGCGGCGCCAGGTTGACTAGAGCCATATCCCTCTACTGTCTCAGCTGTGATGCCGGTATGATGCGAGCCTTGTTGATTGTAGCTTTGAGTGGATGGATATCCAGTCTGGGACTCAAGACCTCGGTTAGAATCAAGTCCAGAAGGCTGACCAGAATGATGATCTCGACCAGCGTGAGATGCGAAAGCGCCAGCGCCAAGTCCAGCAGCAGCGCCAGTAGCAAGACCAGCGCCTCGGTGAGAGTCCTGCTGCTGATAGGTGCTGGTGGAAGGGTTTCCAATCTGAGAGTCGAGTCCTCGGCTGGAGTCAAGACCACGGCCGGAGTCAAGTCCAGAGGGTTGACCAGACTGATGATCCCGGCCGGCATGCGATGCAAGACCGGCGGCACCCAGTCCAGCAGCAGTTCCGCTCGCAAGGCCGGCGCCGTGGTGAGAGTCCTGAGATTGTGAAGTCTGGTTGGATGGATATCCAGTCTGAGACTCGAGACCTCTGTTGTTGGAGTCAAGTCCACGGCTGGAATCAAGTCCAGAGGATTGACCAGACTGGTGATCCCGGCCGACATGTGATGCAAGAGCACCGGCACCCAATCCTGCAGCAGCACCTGTAGCTAGACCAGCACCCCGGTGAGAGTCCTGCTGTTGATAGTTCTGTCCAACAGGGTCCTTGTGGGAGAAGTTTGCTGGCTGGCCTCCCTGTGTGTCGTAGCGCTGGGCAGAGTCGAGGGAAGAAGGCTGAGCAGAGGTCGATTGGTGAGGCTCAGAACGAGAAGAGAGTGCGCCAGCACCTAGACCAGCTGCGGTACCTGCTCCGAGGCCGTGGTCGCGGTGGGTGCCCTGCTGCTGAGAGGATTGTAGAGTTGGATCTTGAGCAGAGCTGGAATGATGGGGCTCAGCGCGCGAAGACAGGACTCCAGCGCCGAGACCGGCGCCAGTGGCGGCGCCAAGGCCATGGTCGCGGTGAGTACCCTGTTGTTGAGAAGACTGCAGAGTTGGGTCATGAGAAGAGCGCTGGTTAGGATCGTAGCTCTGATCGTCGTAGCCAGTGGTAATGGCAGCCTCGCGGTCATTACCGGATCGCTGGCCATGGTGAGAGGCCAATGCTCCAGCGCCCAACCCAGCTGCAGCGCCTGTGGCGAGACCAGCTCCTCTGTGAGAGTTGTCCTGGCTTTGATATTGCTGGCCTGCAGCAGTAGTAGGCTGGTTGCTCTGAGCGCTATAGTCTCGTGTAGAGTCAAGTCCCGAGGCGGGGTACTGAGTCGCTCCCGAAGTCGTAGAGGGGTTCTGGTATTGGCTGGTGGTGGTGTCGCGGGGAGTGTTGTCGTCATGACGGTCCCTGGTAGCGGCGTAGGCACCGCCAGCGCCAGCTGCGGCCAAAGCAGGGGCAACCTTTGAGCCATGGTGCTTGTCCTGCTCATCCACGGGATCATTCTCGTTCTTGTTTCGGTGGAGGAGGCCACCAAGCTTGCTCTCGTGCTCCTTGTCCTTGGTTTGCTCTCGCTGAGCTACAGGCTCAGACTCGTCCTTGTTTCGGTGGAGAAGACCGCCCAACTTGCTCTCGTGCTCCTTTTTAGGCTCCTTGGCATGCTTGTCTTCCTTGATCTCCTTGGTGTGATGGTCCTTGTTGTCCTTGCCGAGAAGAGGAAACGACCGGCCCTTGTGCTCGTCGTGCTGGGTTCTGTCGGTGGTCTGATTAAGTCTGCTAGGCTCATCGGCGTGCTGTCGCTGGCTGAGCTCGTGTGCGCCATAAGCAGCTGTACCAGCAGCGCCAGCGCCGGCAACACCCTCGGTGAAGCGGGAGCCAGATGTTCTTTCATTCGGGTCCTGCTGCGCATATCGTTGCGAATCGTGGGGGTTGGTGTTGACGGAGGACTCGTCGCGGTTGTTTCGGTGGAGGAAGGTACCGCTCTCGAGCGTGCCAGAGGTTCGTGTTGGCTCAGTAGCGCCTGAATGCACAGCTCGGTGACGTTGTGCTTCATCTTCAGCACTGCCATGACCGATTACGGTGTTGTGAACGCCACCGCCGCGAGGTAGATCTCCCCAGTAAGGGTGATCTTGAGTGGATGGTGCATTGGTGTTGCTGGTTCCCTCTTGCGATGGGACGTTTGAACCAGCCCCTAGGCCTCCGGCTGCGGTGCCCAAGCCAGCCGCGGTATTGGGTTCGGTGGTTCGCTCGAGGGGCTGTTCACGTCGCTCGGTGATCGGTTCTCGAGGTGATTCGTAGGAGGTGGGGTTTTGAGATTCTGTCGTTCCGACTCCCGGTTCGTTTAATGCGTGGCCACGGGTATTGTCTTTGTTATTGTCGGTAAATCCTCGAGGGTCGTTGGCCTTGTGAAGCTTATTATGTTCGTGTTCGTGTCCCTTGGAGTACCCCTCTCGGGTCTCGCTGGGCTCCATGTCTTCTGTGGGGAACGATCCCGGGGTGTGATGGGCATTCTCCTCCTTGGAATCGCTAGAACTGAAAAGCTCCTTGACTTTGGCGCCGAGACTCATGGTGGATATGTTTAGGTGTGTAATGGATATGTGTTTGGGTTTGGGTATCAAAGAGAAAGCTGCAAGTAATTATTGGGATTGTTAGATTGTGATGGGGATTTGTTCATGGTTATGATCAATTGTCGCAGTCATTGTCTCATATACAACTCGCAAGCAGCTCTCAAACAGGTTGGTAGGTCGTCGACATCATCATGACCACTACGGGAACTAAACGATCGTGCGGGGCTCAGCTAAATCGGTGATTGACGTCTGGGATTCCCACATTTACTCCAGGTATCCCTGTTGATCTTACCAGCTTGGGCCAAGGGCGACGCCATATTCGTCATTTACATGCCCTCCGCTCTCACTTTCAAGCTTCAGCTGCTCCAGCCCGTCTCTTCCAAGCTGTTTGTCGCATTTCTTCATTGTTGGAAACGTATGATCATCGCTGGAATTACGTCTTTGTGCTTATTTCCCTGGCTGAGACGTTCTGGACCGCCTCTCCCATTCACGCTAAAAACCTGCATTGCATCATCCCAGCTTTGCTACGGCACGAGCAAATATTAGTTGGTTTTTCCCAGTCTGTGACCATTTCGAAACAGGGTTTCTTTATTGCGTGATGTTCTGTCCACGATTCGGCACATAGTACCTTTTTCAAAGGTGTGATTCGTTACACTCACCAGTCATGCTCAATTAACATCACACGTGTCTAAACAATATCTGAAGTTAAAGCTTGAGAGACGAAGAGTGTAGGGTAAGATAATCATAATGGTTTAACATAATATTTCTGCAGTAGTAATATAATATGGCTAAAAAATACTTGTTTATTGTCTTTTTATAACTGATCTTGCATTATTAGTCTAACTTTAACTACCCTATAGTAAATGTTACTCGCTAAACTTCACAAGTATGTTTTATCACAATCCTCCGGTCCCTTCACCTTTAGCTTACCAGAAAAAAAAACGTTCACAATCTCCCGTGATTCATCGAGACATTATGGTAATAAAAGCATAATCGCGAAATCTAAAGCTTTGTAGGGCTTCACATCACCGTCAGCCAAGCATCCAGCGTGGCTACCAAAGTGTTTCTGTGACGTAATAGAAAACAACGGTATCTCAACACTTGTCACCAGCTGTCAGGCGAGAACTTCAGTCGGTAACATGTGCTTTCGATGGAGCTCAAAAGGGCAAAAGTAAAGGTCGAACCGGGGGTCGAACCCGGGACCTCTCGCGATCTCGGATGAAATTTGTGAAGCGAGAATCATAACCACTAGACCATTCGACCATGTCTTTTGAATTGTTGAAAAGTTGTTACGTTTAAGAGTATATGATCGTTTGAAAAAGAGAGATACCAGCAAAGGCCTTCTTTCTCTTTTCCTTTTTACTTCCACACCAGAGCCCGAGCTAATAGCTGTCTCATATCTTTAAATCTCTAATTAGGCATGACTCTTTTATTTTTATTATTTATTTAATAATTACTAATATATTACTTATTAAGTTTATAAT
>JAAGWP010000157.1:0-35607 GCA_013266165.1 Fusarium graminum
CCCCCCCCCCAACCGAACCCTAGATCTGGAGACGGATGTTAGAGCCGTTGTAATGGACCTCGATAATCTCCCACGCATTTTCCTCCTGCCAGCTCATCTGAAGCCTGATGAGTTGCGTCGCCTGGAACAACGAATACCGACATTGACGCACGACATCAATGAAGCTGAGATCGTGGTAGGGAAAATTTCGCAACCAAGGCGTGCCGAGTTTGAGCTGAGAAGAGCAAAACTTGAATTTGTGCCTTTGAAGCAGTCGCAGACAGGGAGTGAGTGTTCTTCAACAACAACCCCGGTAGAAACCTCGGATAGTGGCTCGACTTCTAAGCGGAGAAGAGTTTCAGAGCAAGTGGCCCGAGAGGCTGCTACGATCAAAGTTGTCAGGTTGGCATGGATTCTTGATTCGTGGGAGAAGAAGAAACTCCTGTCTGTAGACGAATACCTGATCTATCAAGGCAACAAAGTTTTGCCACGTGAGACAACACCAGTGGCTGCACTTGTATCACCAAACGGTTCTACCTCACCAACGGATAGTATTCTAGGACGTGCCTATCTCGAGCAGGAAGCACAGCCGACAAGTAGTTCGCCGTTCAACTACCACAAGAGACGTCACGATGCTTCGTCAGCTTTATCGCAAAATGCACCTAGTTTACTTCACCAAACAACATCGGAACACGACATTGCACTGCCTTTGATCCCCGAGTTTTTGAAAACAGCATATTCATGCCAGCGGCCCACCTACATGGACTCACCAAACGACAATTTCGTCAAGGTCCTGGCAGAAACAAGAACTATTCGCCAACTTCGAGGGGATGAAGTTGGCGTCAGAGCTTATTCTACATCCATTGCTTCGATTGCAGCATATCCATATCCACTCAAGAACCCTCAGGGTAAGTGTGATCATTCTCCTAGTCATTGCCTGTATCTAAACGTTTGAAAAGAAGTCGCACGACTACCAGGTTGCGGTGATAGAATCGCCGAGATCTGGCATCACTGGAGGGAGACGGGTGAGTCGGCGGAAGTGCGTGAAGCTAACGCAGACTCTAAAATATCTATTCTCAAAGTCTTCTACAACATCTGGGGAGTTGGAGCGGTTACGGCCCGCGACTTTTACCAAAAAGGTGAGTTTGGGTTGAATCACGAGCCTTGCAAAACACTAAGGCTTCACAGGATGGCGGGATATAGATGATCTGGTCGAGTACGAATGGGACACACTTAACCGCTCACAGCAAATTGGCATTAAATACTATAATGAGTTCTTGCTGGGAATTCCTCGAGAAGAAGTCGTATCCATCGGCGCTGCCATCCTGGAACACACTCGAATGATTGACCCAGGATTCGAGATGGTCATTGTAGGAGGCTACCGACGAGGCAAGCATGAATCTGGCGACGTTGACGTTGTCCTAAGTCACCGAGACGAAAGCAAGACGTTGAACGTGATACCCAATATCGTTGTACGCCTCGAGAAAGCTTGCCTTATCACGCATACTCTTACCCTCTCCACCCACAATAGCGAAAGAGGACAGCGTCCAGTATCATGGAAGGGAGAAAACTCTACCAGCTCGGGCTTTGACACGCTCGATAAGGCGCTGGTGGTTTGGCATGACTCCAGCAAGGAAGATGCGCCACACCGACGGGTCGATATCATCATCAGTCCGTGGAAGACGGTGGGCTGTGCCGTACTGGGTTGGAGCGGCGGGACGACATTTCAAAGGGATATCCGACGATACTGCAAGAATGTCAAGGGATACAAGTTTGACAGCAGTGGAATCCGGCGTAGGTCTGACGGTAGATGGGTAGACCTTGAAGGAACGAGTGCCGGCGATGAGGCCCCCAATATGGAGACGGCGGAGCGGAGGGTATTTGAAGGCCTTGATTTGCCGTGGCGGTTACCCCAAGAGAGGTGTACTGGTTAATTAGGGTCGCCTACAGGAGACAGTCGTCGGAGTTTGGAGCTGTACCTGCATTGGTAGCTGCGACGTTTGGGCTAGCCCCGTGAGACGCCTGGACGCCAAGTGAAGCGGGCAATTCAATTGCACCGACGGCACTAGACGACCAGGAATACCACTCACAGCGACGATAATGGCGATCAAATCTATCCGCGGTCCGAAAACTAGAAACTGCAACTGGAACTGCCGCAGGCTTGAGTACGTACCTTTATGCCGTCGTCGGTCACATCCTTTCGGCTCGTCGGAGGCGGATCTCGTCATTCAGCGAGATGCGGGACTCGCTTGTCAGCGACAAGAACAGGTTAATGGAAACACGTTTGATATGGACGAATAGCATACTTTGACCCGGCATAGAAGACAGTCGGTGGATTTGTGTCCCAGTGGACTCGGTCTTGGCTACTTTGGTTTGGCCCGCCCCGAACCCAGGACTTACCAAGGTAGGTACTACTTACCTAGTACTAAGGTAAGGTAGGTGGTTTCATACCTAGTACATACGTTACTCCGTATGGAGATTAATCATTATTTAAGAAGAACCAACGACACCTTTCCGCTACTACATCATATCAATTGAATTCACGTTTACACTTCTATCTCTTGCCATCAACCCTACCGCTAATCGCCGTCATGTCTCTCGTCCTTGAGCTCCCCGCCGAGTACGGGTAAGGCTCTTTTTTCCATTACCGCACTCAACTTCAGAGTCAACTGACCTCCCCTTTCAGTTACGTCCTCGTTGCCGCTACTTCCACCTTCTTTGTCAACACTCTCCATGTTGTCCTCACCAGCAAGGCCCGTAAGGCCAGCGGTCTCAAGTACCCCATCCCCTATGCCTCCAACGATCTCGCTGAGAAGGATGCCGAGGCTTTCAAGTTCAACTGCGGTATGTGATGTAGTCCCAGCTCCTTGTTCATAGACCCTTGCTAAGTACGCCTGCAATTAGCTCAACGTGCGCACGCCAACTTCACTGAGAACCAGATCTCATTCCTTGGTGCTCTTCTCATCTCTGGCCTCCGTTACCCCGTAGCCTCTGCCGTTCTCGGTGCTGGCTGGGCCTTCTCTCGTGTATTTTACGCCCTTGGTTACTCCGCTGGTGGCCCCAAAGGACGTATGGGGTACGTAGAAATCTCTCCGTCCGACTGTCTTCCAGAGACTTGTCCTAACGTAATCAATCCAGTGGCTCTATCGGTTCTGCCCTTTGCGATGTGTCGCTCAAGTTCATGGCCGCCTACACCTCCATCATGTATGCTCTCGGCAACTAAGTATGATCGTCGGGGAAAATCCCAAAGTGTAACGAATGATATTAGTCGCTGCTTCTGTATAAATAAATATTTCACGAATACCTCGTCGTCTCAAGTCCTTCTTTTTTCTCCCGTGACCATTAGATGCCTACAAATCTTATCCTCGCAGCTTCGTACAATCCTAATTCAAAGGTTCATAATGTTCAATCGTTATTGTCATACGTCAACTCCTTGACAGTCTCTTTCTTTGTAAGTTCTACAGTCTTTCTTGTCGATTTCACACCCGCATCCTTCTTCTCTTGAGTTCTTGACTGACCGTTGCGTCTTCCTCAGCATCTCGCAACAGCTTTTCTTCATTTATCTTAAAGTCGTCATCCGATTCAGTCTCGGGGAACCATTCGATACCATTGTTGCCCAAAAGATAGTCACCGTAGTACTTCATCGCATTGAAAATCTCTTCTCCAGTCGGTACGATATGCTCTTTGGGCAGCAGGAAACCATAACTGCCAGTGTCCCGAAGCTTAATTTGGTAGCTGTAGTGAGCTCGCATTTCGTGGTAAAACCAGTCAACCGCCGACCCACCACCGGATTCGATTCGAGACCAAGGCCGACCGCTGAACTCGCGTGCTGACACTGCACCCTCGCATGCTGATGCAACCGTATACGACTCCCCATTTGATAATCGTATCGATTTTGCGATACCTGCGGCGAGTTCTTCTAGATTCTCCAGATTGGGAGGGTCAACCGAGCAGGTGAAAGAATAAGGGTAGAGAATCTGCTGCGAGTATGAGTGTAGGTCAATCAAGCCAACGAATCGGACATTATTGTTCCATGTCTGGTTGCGTGCCCAGTCGGCGATATGGACAGCTTCAACGGCTTGAAAGGGTTTTTCACCTCCGTAACTCTCTGAGCAAGGATCTCGTTGAACCTGTGAGCCATCCCACTCATATCCATAAGCACGGTCGAGATCCAATCCACGACAGAACTGGAGATTGGTCTGTTGCCGGGTTTTGCGCCAGAGTCGATCAATATGCCAAGTGTATTCGAAACCGTCTGGGTTGGCAATTGGCAGGAAAATAAGATCGAACTCGTCCAAAAGTTTCGTGATCATCCTTTCCTTTCCATAACTAGTGATGAAAGACCATGCCAGGTAGTTGACTGTGCTGGTAGAGATCCATTCACGTGCGTGTGAGCCACCCATTATCATAATCGTCTTCCGTCGTGGCGCACCCGGCGCAACATCCGAAATTCCTACGCGCAAAGCAGGTATATCGCGGCCTTCGTAAGACGTGCCGATATTAATGTATTTTACGTAAGAGGGAAACATTGCTTCAAGGAGACGCATCCAGCGCATGATTACTGGCAGGGATTGGTAGTCCTGAAAAAAGAGGTTATCTCCAGGGGAAGAGGCGGCTTTAAGAACTGGAGCAATAGTTGTAGGATCCGCATAAGCTGGGTTTCCGCCAGTCGGTAATGAGCTGTAGACAGCTGCAGCTAGATCTGGTATCAAAATCGAGTGCGATGTGTGTAGCGACTTCGGAAGCAAGCTGAGTAGAGGTCGGATCTCGTCGGAGTGCATTCGGATGTCCACATAGTCCTCGGTAAATGCCCAGACATCGAGGAAAAGACGAGCGGCGGCATCGGCAAGAGCGCCTTCTTCATGAGAAGTAGTGACATTGAAGCGGAGGACTAGCTGTTTGACGTATTGAGCGCGCAGTTGGTTGGGGACAGGCGACGGAGTTGTTTTCTTGGTTGGATGGCGCCCGAAGACAGTCTCGATAGCCTTGTCGCGAAGTTTGGTAAGAAAGGGGAAGAGTCGCGTGTTCGCGTGGTTGTTGTTCTGTGGATCTGAGACGGCACGTTGAGTATCGATGCCAGCGGCGTAGGTATTGGAGGCCTGGAGCAGCAGTAGACTCGCTGCCAGTAATTGCAGCTTCATTCTGATTATCTACCGCGAGCGCGCAGTCGACGTTGTCGGTGAATGCTAATGGGTTGACACGACCAAGATGGAGAGGACTGTCCGCCCTCAGCTGAAGGCCGTACTTATAGTAGTTGGTTTGAGTAGGTATGATGTTGGAGATACGAGAGTGACGATGGTTGGGTTAGCGGTTACTCTAAATCGGGGACTGCCTCAACAGGCTTGATCTCGAAGCTCAAACGCCTACTGCTGATGTGGGTCCAGCGTTGAAGTTGTTTCCGAGAACAATGATAATGAGATCTGAGGTAGATATCATCATGATGACCATAAATTGAAAGTTCTTGCCTACTTAAGTCTATTGCGTCTTTGTTCCATACCTACTTATTCTGTCTATCACGATCCGGACCTAAGCGCTCGTGGTACAGCTCTGGGCAAACTCGAGATAACAAAATGATAAAATGTATCCATCGTGGAACTACTATGTTCATATCTAAGCATAGCGTATAATCATGATGAGACTCTATAAACTCAGATGCACCTCAGAAATTTTTACAATCCATCGCAGGTTCCATTACGAAATTAAAGATAACTTGAGTTGGGTACAAGGCGCAAAATTAGCAAATCGCCAGTACTTCTACCATGGGCTGTATCTCGCCAGGTAAGACGCTATGTTCTCTTAATAACAACAAAACCCTGGCCTTGCCTTTGCGAAAGCAAGGCGGATCTGGATATAGTGCTTGCGAGTACTCACTCCCGGAATGGGCTGTCAGCATCTTTTACATATGCACCTTAGACTGGTCTTGACCCAAGATGTGCCAAGTGCAATCTGGTCATGCAAGCTCAAGATGAGAATGCTTAATCCGAGACCAATGGCCGCAATGGAGCTCTGTAGTTGGAGGATTCACTGATCCTTGTATTTCTCACGTTGTCGTAATCGTGTAATACTTCTTCTTCTCTGTGTGCGAATAAAGAGTCTTTCTTTGGCTGGGAAAAGCAAACCTGAAGCACAGCACACAGACAGATAATTCCACAGATACCTGAGGTTCCTACCGCATCATCGCACCGATGAACATAGGGAGTTCACTACGGGGAAATGAAAACAAAAAAAGAATTTAGACGACCTGATTTTCATGCAATCTCGTTTCTGTTGCGATCGTGCCAGCTTCTTCTCATTAATCTGAGATATCCATTTCCCATCTTCCCCTTACACCAGCCACGTTGTTACCCCGAGGGGTTAGGCACCTACCTAGCGTATAGGAGCCTTTTTCGGCGGGCCTTCCAGGCTACCCCTACTGCTCTATTCCTAGCCACGAAGCCCGAGCCTTCCATTAGGCGGAGTGGGCCGGTGAATACTGTACAGCTGGGAGCCCGTCTGACAGGCGCTGGGCTGGATTAATTTAAGGCGGGCTGTAATGCCCAACCCCTGGCCTTGGTGGGAACTGTACCTAGGTAGGTAAGCTCAGAGAGCGACTGCACCAGTATCAAGGTAAAAAACGGCACAACTACATCAACGAGACTCACGTTACGATCAAGCTTTCACGCGCCCCATAGCCATTCACATTCGCCCGCACTCTCATTCCCTTATCGGCATCGACACTTGTAGTTGTTTCAATGAACACCACCGCGACTTGGTACCGGCCTATTGCTTGGTAGGTGGTTGGACTGCCGCCCTCAACCGCTCGCTCTCTCCTGTCAGGGCGTCAACGTCGCCTGGTCTTGACAATATCCGGGTTGACCGCGTACCATGACCAGTCGCTGCCATGGCTTTCCTTCGCCGTAGAGGCAATATGTCTGATGACACCGATATACGCCGCCATACATTCTTCGAATCCAGCGCATCCGGCGATATTCCCCCGTTCTCTCCTCAGCCTGAACACAACGATAACCAAGGCGCCGACGTGCCCTCCCGCGAGTTCACTCGCGACTCAACCACCAGTCGCTTCGAGGATCAACCTGATAGTCTTCCAGAAAGTCGCCCTGAAGGTTCACCTGAAAGCCGCCCAGACACCCCTCCTATACAGGAGGAAAATAGCAAACATCATCGCTTCTCCGTCTTACGCTTTCGAAACGCAAGTGATTCGCAATTGTCCCTTCGAGCCAAACAGCAGTCTGAACAAACGCCTCCAGTCCCACGACGTAAATCATCTCTCTGTTGCTGGTTGGTATGGTGCCTAGCTAATCAATATTGATTTAGCACCCGAAATCATAACTACCGCTCCTACAAACGAGTTCAACGGACCAAAGAAGAAAACTTCTCGGATAAGCTTAGCTGCTAGATTCCGCCGCTCGACGGATTTGCCGCGCGATGATAACCAATCCAGCAATGGGTCGGGGCGTCAGAAGACTCTCCGTAAATCCTTTACTGATGACAGACGTCGCCCTGCGCTTGCTACTCTGGAAGAACCTGAGTCTCCACGACCGTCTACGACAGCGACACAAAGTAGTCCTAATGGGACCATATTAACCCCCTCGAATCGTCCATCCGAATCATCACGATCAGATGCTAGCTCCAATGATCGTCTATCTCACCAAAGTTCGTCCTACCAAAGCCCAGAGACAACACCCAAGAAAACCGGACCGTTTTTCAGGTTACGGAGGCACAAGAAGGCACCAGAACCCTTGTTCCCCTTTGCGCATCTTCAACAACAAGCAAAAGCACCACCAGGCATTTCATCTTCCTCATCCCTGGGCATTTCCACTACTCCTCGTCCGGCATCGGCTCAGAGCAGCAAGACAGCCGGCGGAAACACCATGAAAGGGGATCCGGACTTGCAACTAGCTCAGTCGCCTACAACAGCACTAGTGGCTCCCGGGATCACTCAGTCGGGTCATTCCTCACCGACCAGGGGTACTTTGTTGCGAGGGAGGTCCTCTACTATGAGTTCGATGGGCCGGAATTCCAACGATGATCACCTTCTACCTCCAACTACCCGAACCTCTTCTTCTACAGGCCGTAAAAGCTTTGGCGACTTGTTTGGGTTGAGTCGTCTCCGGCAGAACTCCGAGCTCAGCCGTCAGGGCACCATGACTCCCACAACCCCTGCTTCCATTGGGTCCAAGAACAATTCACTCCAGCTTGCTAGGGACTCATTTGCTCTTCCAGAACGTTGGGAAGATGAGTCGCCTGCGAAGTATCTTACCCGAGTCGAAGAAGTTGTTAACCGAGGTATTATTGCTGCTACACTATCAAAAAGTGTGGATCAATTTATGACGGCCGTCCTTCGGAGCTATATGCGCAGCTTCAGCTTTTTTGGTGATCCAATGGACATGGCTATTCGAAAGTTGCTCATGGAAGCCGAGTTACCTAAAGAAACCCAGCAGATCGATCGTTGTTTACAAGCGTTTGCAAACCGCTATCATGAGTGTAACCCAGGCATTTACTCGTCGCCCGATCAGGCCTACTTTATTGCATTTTCCTTGCTCATTCTACATACTGATGTCTTCAACAAGAACAACAAGCACAAGATGCAGAAAACTGATTACTTGAAGAACACAAACGGAGAGGGCATCTTCGACGACATTCTAGAATGTTTTTATGACAACATTACTTATACCCCTTTCATTCATGTTGAGGACGATTTGGACCCAACTAGCGACCGTTATGCTTCACATAAATCACGACGAAAACCTTTACTTCCCTCTACAGTCAACGACCCTGCGAAACGGGCTATTAAGGAACCTATCGACCCTTACACCCTCATCCTCGATGGAAGTCTGGATGCGTTAAGACCCAACTTGAAAGAGGTCATCGAGCTGGATGATCACTACAATTACTTGGGATCCGCGACCAACTTAAATCTCAAGGACTTACAGAAAACGTTTTTCAGGACTGGCGTTCTACAGATTGTGTCAGCTCGATCTCGTCCTGACGCTTTCATGACTGAACAGACAGCGAGTAATCCAGCCGAAGCGCATCCCGGTATTGTAGACATCAAAGTCACAAAGGTCGGGTTACTTTGGCGGAAGGATGCGAAGAAACGCAAGGCGCGGTCTCCTTGGCAAGAATGGGGCGCCATCCTCACAGGAGCACAGCTCTATTTCTTCCGTAACACGGGCTGGGTCAAATCTCTAATGCATCAGTACGACAACCATATCAAGGCAGGCAACGATGGCACACCACTGATCTTTAACCCCCCGCTTCAAGAATTCAAACCAGATGGTCTGATGTCGACTTATGCTGCTGTTGCCCTCCATGACGCGGCGTACAAGAAGCACAAGAATGCGTTCATATACGTGCGGCAGGGAGGCATAGAGGAGGTTCTCTTGGCAGATAACGAAGAAGAGATGAATGACTGGCTCGCCAAACTCAACTATGCAGCTGCTTTCCGGACCACAGGTGTTAAGATGCGTGGTGTCATTGGGGGCAACTACGATGGACAAAGCCGCCGCGGGCTTAGGCGACTAGATAGCGCCGATGCCGCTACGCTCATTCAGACGCCGACAGGACCTGTGTCGATTGCACGAAGTCGGATAGATCACAAGATGGCTGAGGACATTTCGGCTGCCCGGCGGGATGTGATGAAGCAAAAGATTACAGAGGCCGACGAAACCGTCCAAGAGATTCAGCAGCAACTGGAGGATCAACTCAGAAATGCACGCCATCTGCTCATCCTTGCGCCTATTCAGCCAAGAACAAGAGAACAGATCTTGTCTGCTGCAGCGCGAATGTCTGCCAGGCTCAAGTGGACTCGTCAAGAAATGTGGAAATCCAAGTGCCACCGTGATATTCTGATACAAGATCTCGAGGAAGAGTTTCCATCAGAAACATTCACCCCAACGAAGCAGCAATCAAACCGACTTTCGCAAAGAACAGGATCACCTACACCGCGCGCTACCATGGGCCGCAGAGGGTCGAGGTCAACACACCACTCCGGAACTGAAGCCGACTCAAGATCACCTACAGAGCCTCAGATTGTTCATATACCCAACCCTGCCGAAGTCACAGAGGATGTCGACTCTCCGTTGGACCAGGTTTTCACCACACCTCCACAAAGTGCTACCAAGCGCCGGCACAGTTCACGCGATCTTTCCTTCGCCCGTCCCGATGCTGCTAGTACAAGGCATGGCTCTATATCCAGCATCGCTCAGTCTCCTCTCGTGTCGCTCCCGCCTACTCCACTTGGGAAACCCCCTTCATCGCAAGACGAAAATTCCAAACCAGCCCAAAGTATGGAGGATAGTGGCCGTAACGACCCCGATGCAGACGAACGAGACTTTTTGGAGCAGACGGGTCTACTTGAACAGCGATCTAGCCGCGACCCTACAGATAAAGCAACTGTATCGACTGGTGCGGACATAATTGGGGAGCCTGGCACACCCACAGATAAGTTGGATCGAAGCAAGATTCGCCGTAGTCTACAGCGAACCCTTAGAGAGGGCGCTGGGCATCTCTCGCATCACCGCAGTAGCCGTAAGGGCAAGGAGGTAGCCGCATCAGGAGAGGAATCGACACAGGAACACCAGCTTGCCAGAGGTACGGGGAGCTTTGTAGTCCACGGGAAAAAGGCATCAGTCATCAACTTTGGCGATGGATTACAAAACATGACACACGATGAGAAGATTCGCGCCCGAAAGTCTTCGCATCAGCAAGACACTCCCCTGTCACCTTTGCCGAGCGCCCCTGAGGATGACGACTTCCATTCAGCTGCTAGCGTGCCGCTTGAGCCCAGCGAGCGCAGAGAGTCTATCGCAAGCGCAAGCACCGCGACCGCCCGGAGCTTTCGTGAACTGCATAGAAAATACTCAACCGCTCAGGCAACCAGAAGCACTTCAGCTGGTGGTAGGCTAACAATTCCCTCTGATACAGAGAGTGAGGTCGCGGTCAGCTTCTCAGATGGGCGTAGGAGCCCCTTGCCTCCTATGGCGACAGAGACAGACGAAGAGTCGGAGAGCAAGGGTAGCGAAAGGGGCAGAAGAAACAGCAGAAATGATGATTATGAGAGTCGGAACTCGGATTCTGAGTCGATACAAGATGTCGAGCAGCTGGCAAGCCGTCCAGTGCAACCTGTCAACGCTTGATACTAGAAGGAGATGGAAAGCTCTATGCGATGTGTACTCTATATGTATGTACCGCTTTTTGCTTTTGGGACCAGGGGTTACTGGGACGAGCTTGAGAGGTATTCTTCTTTTTTCAATCTGTGCCAACGGATGACCATGGGAGAAGCAGAGACAAGGTTTCAACTCAGGTCAGCTCGTGTGCTGCGGTAAACCAATGATGAGGACCCATGTATCTAGATATTGTTTTAGTGGCCTAAGCCTTTGTTCATTTGTAATTTGCTTGCTCTGCGGCTTGGGCAGAGCATCTTAAAAGTAAGCGTTAGAATTATATTACTGTTTCGCCAAGACAGACCCGTTTTCAGATACAATATGACAGAGATGTAGTCAACTCCTAGTCAACCGTGCTTCGCGAATTCCAAATTTCAGGTACAATCACGCTGATCCATACTCAAAGTGTGTGTTGATTGGGCTTGAACCACAGGCATGTCATAGGAATAGCAAGCTGGAGCAGGGGTGGATTTCGACCATGCACATACAGTACGCTAACGCATGAAAAGATCATACTATTTCTTGCCCTTCTTCTTCTTCTTCGAAGGTGGTGGTGCCTTCTCTACCTTGACACCCCCTCCACCCACCAGATCCAAAGTCTCTTCCTCCTTCACCATGCCGCCCTGTGTTGACTCTCCGGCCTTCTTCTTTCCCTTCTTGCCCTTGGGGCGGTACGAGCTTCGGTCACGCAACGGCAGCCAACGCTCGGGATCGGGCTTAGTACCTTCCACATAATTCTTGGGCAGACGGATGTTTCTGCGGCGTTTGTTTGTCTTTTCAGCAGATCCCGAGGGAGCAGCGCGCTTGAGACTTGAGGTTCCGATTTTGCTGGCTGTGGTAGCAACGCCGGCAGTGAGAAGAGACTCAACATCAATGCCTTCAATGAGTGAGTCAACGGAGGGCAGAACTTGGAGATGCTGCTCCGCGCGAGAGGGCTCCGATGGGGCGAATGAAGCAACGAGGCCAGCGGTGACAACATCTGAGCCCTTCTGTTCGTCAAAAAGTTTCTGGAACGATGCGCCGGCGAGTCGGAGGTCATTGGGGTTCGAGGACTTCATCAATTCGATGCCAGCCTCTTCGAGTAGCGAGACGACCCAGGTAGCCTGTCGAGATTGCCAGTGCGCCGCGGCTTTGACCAGTTCGGCCCTTGCGGAAGATTCTCGTCCTTGGACCCGGAAAAGGGTGACAGTTAGCGCAACGAGGCCAGGGCTAAATCGAGCATTCTGAGTATCCTCGGTCTCAGCCTTCTCGAGACGTTGAAGGAAGGATTCGAGTATGGACAACGCCGAGCCGATGTGTCCCTCGTTGAGCTGTATTTGCACAATAGTTAACACAAGACCGACATCATGTGGTCTCTTTTGGACCAGCCCCTGCAGGTTCTTCAAAAGCTCTTTTCCAGCAGTTCCCTGCGAGCTAGAAGCTGCATTGAGAACAGATACAACACCGATCTCGGGGGAGATTGAAGGGTGCTTTGCTTCGGCAAGGAGGGCATCGGTGCGGCGCTTGACACCAGCGCCTTTCAAAATTTGCAGGTCAACGGTCAGCTTGTTGCGCTGTAAGATGTTTGACTGATGCTTAAATAGCTTGGCGGATCCTTCCTTGGCCGTTAAAGCAGAGAATCTTCGCTCGACCAGATAGGGGCTCTCGTCTTTTGGTTCCAAAGCGACCAGATTGTTGCCAATTATGAGTGCCAAATCAGGGTCCTCTTCTCTGTTTATAACTGTCAGTTCACATGGCATGGGCTTGGGGTGATATTGAGACAAAACCCACTTCGTACTAGATAATGAGTTATACAGGTCGAGGGCCTCCTTAAGTTTGCCTAACTTTGCGAAGACATACGCCTGCTGTGCGAGGATAGGGCGCGTTTCGGCCTGTTTGTCCTCGTCGGTAAGATCGTCGGAGTCATCGCACAGTCTAATAGCGCGCTGCAGTAGATCGGCCGCGGCTTCAAGTGATCCGTTGGCAATATGTGCACAGGCAGCATTGTAACACAATTCGAAGCCATCAGAGTCTTGAATAGAAATCTCGTTAGTGGCAGAGTACCCCAACCAGCTGGACTGGGCGAAAGCGGCTCGGAGATTGATGCTTATATCGTTCTCCTCATCAGCAGGGTCGGTATCGAGGAGGCGACTGTAGATGTTGCTGGCCTCGTCGTAACGCTCAGCGCGATAAGCTACTTGAGCAGCAACATGCCGCAAGCCTCTCTTGTTTTCTAGACCAGCAGATTGGAGGACTGAGGTGGCCTCGTCAAGCTTTCCGGTCTTGTAGAGCGCATAGGCATGTTCGAGATAAATTCGCGAGTGGACTGTGGGGGAAGCATCTGTGATGGCGCGCAGGGCATCCTCGAAGCGATCGAGCTTCAGTAAGGCTATGATGCGGGTGTGTTGGCTATCTGCGTCGTTCTTGTTGGCCTTGAGAGCAGCGTTGGCGGCTTTGAGGACCTCATCGTGGTCTTGAATGGAGGATTGGCGCAGCAAGGCGCTGAGAGCGGCGGCAGGATCTTGAGGCATGATGGTGATGCTACGAAGGCGAATGCATATCCAGGTGGGGTAAGACAGATGACAATGTGGTTTATTGGTGAAGCGTCGATGCGAGTCCAATCGGCTGTCGGTGTGTAATTGTCCTTTATTGTCCTCGTTATCTTCTGCCCCTTGCCCGTCGCTAAGTTGGGTGAGGTGACAGCTCAACGTTGTCGTGTGTTCAGTCGTGATGGATGCTGGCGGGGCATTTTGGACAGTGGGGCACAGGAATTCATTCCAAGCTGTTCTGTTCTGTGGCAGCCTTGACAGTGTTCAATACAGTACAAAGACAGTGCAAGACTATATCATTCTCACCCGAAGGATGAGGCTTCTTTGACATAATTGGGACTCATTCTTGATAAACCACTTGAGATGAGGAACTAAGAGGGCATTCAAGACTACATGATTGGTGATACAGTACCTTTGTTTCAGGGCCCGTACACTCATGGGGTTATCATTTAATTATAGGAAATCAATGTGCTCTCCCGTGCATGGGAAGCGTCTGGCATTGAATACAAGAATCCGACCAAAAACTAACGACCTATATCAAATCGATATGACCCTAAGGTGCTATTACTGCACTTCTTCTCCTTTCCATAAATCATGAGCTTTTGAAAGGATTCCACCATTTCTTACGAGCGCGCACCTCTTCGATATGGTATGAATATACCGGGTAAGCAACATTGGGCCTCCGCTTCGATAGGCGACGTCTGATCTCTCCCAACTTGGTCGAATCTGAGGATGTTGTCAATAGCGAGACTCGGTGGGTAGCGCATATCTCTGGCGAGCCTCGGTTCCTGCGACCCCGATGGTCGCGCGCATCTACAGACGGTCGTTCTTTGTGGCTCGATGGCTTTTTGCTCCTCGTTTTATCCCGCTTGCTATATCGCCCCTGAGAACTTCTCTCGGATTTGGTCGTAGATACATAGGTGTGGTGGCGGGAACGTTGTCTGCCCCTACTCACAGCGCTTGTCGTTGATCCTACTCTGCTTGACAAATCCCTCATGGTGCGAATAGCATCTGAACTCGAGCCATTCGATAAGGCTAGAAGGGTCTCGTAGCTGATGGCTTGTCTCTTTTCGCCCTGCGATGGCTGAATAACTCCGGTCAAGGCGGTGGTGAGCTTCTTCACAATGCGTTTAAGAGCCGATCGTGCGGGAACTATGACAAGCTTCAGCTTCAGTTTCGACTTCAACTTCACGACGCAAGCCAATTCCTCAGGAACGAACGGCTGAGACTCACTATCGCCTATCTCGAATTGAGAGCCGTCCCGAGAGAGTCGTGAAGCATATGCTCGACAGACTCGTGCTTGGTCTGATCGCAACGAGGTACTCAACGTTGAGCAAGTCTCACTCGACACTCCAGCTTCACTACTACGGAAGCCCTTCAAGAGGGATAAACATTTGGTATAAGTATCAAGTAACGAGTTGACTGCAGTCCCGAAACTGCCCATAATGTCTGGAAATAAGTAGCTGTGGCGGTGCAATATCACAGTTGAGAGACAGACCTGGGAGTACCCAGTCAGATCGAAACCATGCACGCAATACCACTTCAGAGGAACAGCACGTGGACACAGGAGTTCTACCTATTACCAGTCCAGGCGCTAACTAAAGACTGTTCTCGACCACCCCTGCACTCCGTTACCTAGGTACTCTTGTCATTGATGAGTCAGGGCAAGATAGATTTGGTGCCGTTTCTCGTTTTTGTTCATTCACCCGTCACAAGTTGGGGGCTTTGATGATACCAGTTCAGACCGGTACTTGCAGCTCTTTCGGCAGGCATCAACTCACAAGCTCGATAAGCGATAACCTTGCATTATATACGGCACCGATAAAGCACAGATATCTGGGACATGCATTCGGGGGCTGTCAAGAATCATATGAGAGTCAGCTGTCAGACATAGACATGGCCCTTGACCGCAAATTTAGGGCTAAGAATAAGGATATGGAGCGGGTTTGGCCTCCGGTTTAGTCTATCAGGTCCCGCAACGCTACGGGACAGGGCCCGCCAGGACCGGGCCTGAGAGATCAACGGGTGCGGGAGGTGAATGAAAGTGGCAGGCTTGGCACCCAAGAGGATGTGGGGGTGGACCAGCCAGCGAACGTCTGCTAATCAGTCCAAGCAATCACCAGTGACTCCCTGGCCACGGCCTGCAGGAGAGCCAGGAGCCAGGAGCCAGGAGCCAGGAGCCAGGAGCCAGGAGTCAGGAGCCCAGGAGCCAGGGGGCCCCAGTCAAGGATAATTGATAGACTCTATCGAGGCGAGACTTGGTAACTTTTGCGCCCGTCACATATCTGGTGGCTGCCCAAGGCTAAAGGCTCCAGGGACCAAAGTGTCAAAGACCAATGATGAGACTTCTGGGTAGGTACTGAATATACCTGAGATTGTTTATCGGCCAAGCAAGGCCTGGGTTACGGTAGTTACCTTATGCGCATGCAGATAAATGTCGCAGTAAATCAAGACAATGGCGCTATTGCTTTTATCCTTTTCGGTGTTACTCTACAGGCTGTTGAAATACCCTGAATACATACCTGGAGACGTATCCGCACCGATGTGGGAGGTGCCCATCCCCCCACCCTCTCTTTCTCAAACGTGGGAGGGAGTTGCCGTTGCGATATGGATGCCATCAGCCGGTCTGCGGGCGCACTCGGTCTAAGACTGATGGCATGAGCGCATGTGCATGATAACGTCGCGGTCGATGTTGCACTTGCACTTGCACTTCAGCCGGGCTGTTAGCAAACTACCACAGCAGGTACCCTTACCAGCGCCTGCCCAACTGTATCCCTCTAACATGATCATCCCTGGTCCTCAAATCTCGACATCGCCCTGCTTTATGATTGAAGCCGCCCACCTATTATCCACCATCAGACCTCTTTATTTTCTCTCTCTTCTTCTTTCTTCTGTCCCCTATTCCATATTCCATATCTGGCTCCCGCTGCCACCGACATTTCCATGGACCACTCATCTCGACTTCGATTTCATTCTTCAATACCTTGGTTCGACTAGACTCGATGTCGCCTTCTCCTCCACCGGCCTCGACGCCGCAGTCTGAGGAGCCTCAACTTCCAAAGGGACAATGTCGCTATATTCTCATGATACCTGAGCTCAAGGGCCAGCGGTGCGGCTGCATGGGCTTCGACCACAACAAATCACTACCTGGTGCGACATGCAATTGTGGTCATCTGTCTTGCTTTCACGTTACTGCAGCCGATACACCAACACCCAGCACAAACAAGTCCGAGATCGAACTAGTCAAGCAACGAGTACGTATCTTGGAAGAAGGCTTCGGCCGAGATGACCATGATCGGCTTTCTCATGTTGTTTCCCGCATCAGTGAATTGGAGGAAGTAGTCGAGAAGAACAAAGAAGAAGCCCAAGTTGAACTCAAGGCTTCATACCGGAATGCGTCTGCCGCGTGGGCGATGGTTTCTCAATTGCAACAACAAATGAAGAGTTTGGAGCAGACCTTGCGATCCCACCACGAGCAGATGGTTATGACAGGAAGAGAAGTTGAAGATCTGCGCAATCGTCAACTTGAGTTGTTCGATAGTGACGAAGTTTTGGAGGAGAGGATCGAAAAGCTAGAGAGCGTAGAGCCGTTACTATCGCCACCTCAAGAGCCTTGTCAAAGCAACACACCTCTGGATATACACCACCTCTCACCTACAGCTACTGTGGTATCGAAGCAACCGTCGAAATTATCACATGGCTCATCAAACGCTCAGCCTGAGCCCATCGAGTGTTCAAGGTCGTGGACAGTACATGTGTCATTAATGCCTTCAAGGAACACTCCCTTTCCATTTGAGAAGGACACAACCTCGTACAAGAGATGCTTATCCCGTGGCCTTCACCGTATGTTGGTAGTGGATGGAGACGATGCCAAGTCCTTCACAGATGCCGTGTCACGAGCATTCGAGTCCTTACTAAAAAGACGACCATGGGTACCATTACAAGCAAAGCTGTGCGATGCAGAGCGCCTGCAGGGCTTGCCTATGCTGCGGCCCTTGGAGACCAAGCTCGCGCATGGCAATTACGATCGGGCCTTCCTCAACCAGAATTGTGCTGTATTAGATGCGAGCGGCAAAATTGATTCGCTATATATTGCAATGGCGCATGACTCGCTATCATGGAATTTCCTCAAGCGGTCGCCTGTCTATCTGGATGGACTGGAAGCTGCTTGGGAACACGACAGTATGCTTGACAAAAGAGATGAACAAGGCCCTTGCGCCAGGGACAGCTACCGCGACGAAGGTGATGAGTCACCTCCTGCTGGTAACATTATTGGGGCTTTAACGAGCCTGAAGCGCAGCTTGTCTGAGATTTCATGTTCGTCTCTGGATGATACCGAAATAAACATATCTAAGGTGGCACGAACGTGCAAGACGTCCCAGCTTGAGATTCGACGCGGAGTAGAAACTGCGCGATAAGGCAATGATGACGAGGAGCGAGGGTGGAATCACGTGATTATTGGGAGCTGAACGTCTTGCGGTTCGCATTTTGCAATTCAATTGGTGCAGAGGTGCAAAATACGATTAGATGACTTTGTGTTGGAGGTTGGAGACATATACTGGGCGTTCGATCATGTACTTGGGAAAACTTTGATACCTTGGCAAAGCGTTGGCCTGTTATGTATAGAGAATGGGCTTGGCCCTCCCTCCCTGTTTACCTGAGTAGTTCAATTAGACTTGCAATTAGATGATATGAGAATAGAGACTGAGTCGCACATTTCGACTTGTGCACGTATACATGTAAAAAGACAATTGACGGCAACAGGTTCGAGATGATGAGCAGACATGCACTCAATGTAGGAGCCTGATAAGAAAATCCGCTTACTGTTACATCACCCCTTAGACATTCAATTGATACGCATGTGATAGTGATACTATCTATATCAATACGTTACACAAGATAAGCAACATTGTTCTTCTGGTGGTATATACCTAAGATGAGGTCCATTGAAACACCTATCCTATCAATAGCTCGTTAGACCACCGGCATCCAAGATATCAAAATCTGACAATATATGGTATGTCAGCCTTTTCCCGGTTCTGGTAATACTGGCCCTTCTTGTGCATTTGCTTATAGATTTAGCTAAGGTAGGTAGCCATTCAAGTGGCTAGGCAGATATATAAAGACGTCGTCACTATGGGCAAACCAATGAATAAAAATCAACATTCAAGATGAAATACGAATAACCAGGATGAAACGGAAAACGTATTGACGGGCAGGAGCAAAGTCACTAGTTAGAGTACAATACGAACAAATGTGCTTGTTCTATTAGTAATATTATTTTTCTTGAAGTCACTTGATCTTTTGGTGTTTATTTCTCTGGTTTCCAGCTCAGCTTCACTTCTCAAAATTTACCCAGTACTCGCTTCACTAGCCTGTTTTGGGAGATGGAGAAATCAGCGGCTACTGAACATGAGGCCTCATTGCCTGGGCCACCGCATCACGGCGATGATTCGCAACACCACCCAATACCTCCGCCTTATTCGGGCCCATCCGTCACATCAGAGGCCAGGCCGGTGTCGGGGCCAGATGCTCAAACGACTCGCAAAGGCCCAACCCGCTATCCTGGGCTCCCGCGACTGGATTATCGTCTGTATTCGCCGCCGCTTTTCAAGCTTTCTAGCGATTCCAAAACGCTTTGTTCTCGTGCGGAATACCTTTCTACCAAGCCAAGTGCGCTTGCCGCTCTTATCCGGTCACAGGCTTCAGTGCCTCCCAAGCCTCAGATTCATCTACGTGGAAGCCGTGGGCGTAAAGTCGATTTTGACATCAAGCTGAACCTCATGAGCCTCTTGGTTCCTGATGACGAGAACCAACGCCTAGATTACATCCGGTGCGTAGGAGATGGAGAGTTGGCATATCGTGGAGGCCTGAAGCCTGACGTTGTGCCTCAGGTTGGGGATGGTGGCCTGGACGAGTGGTGTCGTTGCTTTATTAACGACCCTGCCTCTATCAAGCTCTTCACATTGGAACGCCTGGTGACGAATCTCGACACAGCGTGGCTCGAGGGACAGCTCCGCAGCCTGGTCGCCGCGCTCAACTATCGCGGCGTGGTTGACGTCAGTTTTGTAGTAACCCACAGCCGTGTTGTGATACAGAACCCGGACAGAGTCAACCAGTTCTTCACCAGCGTGACGAGTCTTTTTTCGGGCAAGCATCAATACGAGGTCGTCAAAGCTGTCTGGCCCTTCGCTACAGCAAAGAGCGGGGAGCCTGAAAGACGATGCATAGTCCAAAGCGAAGAAACATGGTGGCGAGAGTGGAAAGATCCAATCAGATATGCCATTTCACAGAAACGTCGTGGCTGGGTCACGGTTGAAGACAAGTTGGAGGCCGTAATGGAAGGCAAGGGCCAAGAGTTGGGAACGATTGACTGGGGGCCAGAAAACATGGGCTGAGCACCCGGTGACTGTTGTTGGTTGAGTCATTTGGTTGTAGTAATTAGCTACCTAGGTACCTAGTCAACGACTAGGCGTGGACCATCAATGAAATTCTTTTGTTATTGACTTATTTCATCTCGTTCTGTTCTCAGTGTAGGCTGTGTCGTAGAGCAGCGTCCTGGGCGTGAGTCACACCGACCAATTGCACCCACCTTTTGGTTTTATGATACTGTAACTAAAAAGAACCGGGAATGCAATTATAGTTGCCTCTTATGAGTCAGTAGCAGACGATTCTCGCTGCAATGATCCAGCCTTGCCGAGTGTAGAGAAACATAAAGGGTGAGTTAAGCTGCCTTACTCAGCTTGTCAATTTACTTGACTTGTCCCTTCAATACACCATCTGAGCAAATTCGCCTACCCTAGAAATTTCACGGAAGCCATGGAGGAAACTAATACCTTCAGTTCTCATGAAACCGCTCTCTGCGTAATTCCCCCCCGAGAACTATGGTCATCAGTAGATGGGCTGAGAAGCCTCTACGATAAAGCTTACGCCGCGTGGCCACCTCATATAAACCTCATCTACCCGTTTGTGCGGCCCGAAGTACTGGAGAATGCTGTCCGAATTCTGGAGGGCCTCACGGCAGAGAATCTTCCTCAGCTCAACTTCAACGTTGCCGACAGCTTTAAACATAAACACCACAACACTATATTTTTGGGCTTAGATGCCGATTCTGACTCTGGCGCGGACGATCTGTCAAAACTCAAAGACAGCATTTCCAATGCCTTCAGCCAGCTTCAAGATGCTAAAACCGAAAGATTTATCCCACACATGACCATTGGCCAAAGCGAGGACCCCGAAGCTGCACCACATCATTTTCTACTTGAAAAGGCACGTCTTCTGACGCCGTTGAAATGGAAAGTGACAGAGGTCGCGATACTCGTCCGCGATAACGCTTCTGCACAAGGAGCGAGCGGGCCACGGCCCATGAGGCTCTGGGGTACTTTGAATCTCAAATCGGGCACATTCACACGAATGTCACCGCCTCAAAGCTTCAGCGATCGTCTTGACGAGATGTGTGCCGTTGCCTTCCAACCGTCGTACCATAAGCCGCAATCTACAGGACTCTGGGAAAGAGCCCTATCGCCAACACCTACGCCCGATGCCAGTGAGATTATGCTGGACAGACTAGTTGTTGCATCTTACAATGTCTTGGCTGAGTTTGAGTGGCCTCCTCAGTCAACCAGGCACCCGGCTCTGATAGAAAACCTCATTTCAGCCCGTGCTACGGCCGACATTGTCGTTCTTCAAGAAGTGACGGACCATTTTCTTCCTGATCTGCTTGCTAGCCAAGAAATACGCAGCCGTTACCCTTTCGCCAGTGCTGGACCTCCTGGCCAAACGAGTGTTGGACCTCTTCCGAGTCTTCTCAACACTATTGTTCTGAGCAAGTTCCCCTTCGAATGGTATTATCTGCCATTCCAAAGGAAACACAAAGGATGTACTGTCGTCCGTTTTTCAACTATTGGCACCGAAGGGGCCGATGATGGGCTTTTCAGACACTGGATTCTCATGGCGTGCCATCTAAGCCAAGGTCTCACTGATGGTGCTATCACTGCGAAGAAGAAAGAGGTCCAGAAGATACTTAATTATCTATCTACTACTTTCCCCCAACATCCATGCATCGTGGCAGGTGATTTCAATCTAGTAACGTCATCCTACACCATTGAAGCCGCAAGAAAAAATCAGGACATTTCGTTACAAACGGTTCACCGCCTGGGAGACATAGACAGGGCCTTTTCCGATGCTGGCTTCCTCGACACATGGCTAGCAACGAGACTTGAGTCAGGCGAATCTTCGGACATCATAAACGACAAAAGAAACGTCTTGGACTCTTTCCAGGGGGAGCAAGGGGCTACTTTCGATCCTTTGACCAACACCTTGACATCAGAACTTGTCGGAAATGGTCTGAATAATCGGCCACAAAGGTATGATAAGATACTTGTTAAAGCACACGGCCGATATCATCCGCGCGGCTTCAATATGTTTGGTCAGAAACCACTCGAAATACCAGGCAGAGAAGGTGTCACCTATGCAAGTGATCATTGGGGTATAAGATGTCTTTTGCTCAAGTCCGCGACTACTGAGACGTCCAAATCCTCCGTTCCAACGGTGCCAGTCAAACTGAAACGGCCTGTACCAGCTTTGGCTAATGGCGAGGATCTGGAGCGATTTTTGCAAAGCTATGGATGCCTACCAACTGAGCAAGAAAGAGCGGCGCGAGCCGAGGCGATTGAGACTCTCGAGAATGCTCTAAAGGATGTCGATTCAGTTACTGAGAGCGAGTCACGGTCTGGCCCCGACTTCATTGTCGTTCCGGTCGGTTCCTATGGACTTGGTGTCTGGACCAGCTCGTCCGACCTCGACATTTTCTGCATTGGTTCATTTAGCTCGAAAACATTCTTCACATTGGCCATCCAAAGACTAAAGAGGGCAACAGCGGCAGGTATCACTATCCTGAGACGAGTCAAGGCCAACTCTGGATACATGCTGGAACTGGAGGTTCGTGGTATCAAGGTGGATCTTCAGTATTGCGCAGCGGCATCAATCGCTGAAAGGTATTCTCGTTGCCTTCGTATTGATAAAGCGAGACTTACTAACCGTCTGATCTAGGTGGCCTGAAGTCATGAAGCATCCTGCCAGCGATCCGGCATTTGCTCTGTCGTTCCAGGCACTTGCAAAGCTTAAGCCTGCACGCGATTTGTTCTATCTTCTTCGATCACTTCCTGACATGGTTCAGTACCGCATGGCGCACTTGTTCATCAAATCTTGGGCTCAGGCACGAGGTATATATTCAGCAAAGTTCGGATTTCTTGGTGGTGTCCACATCAGCGTCCTCCTTGTCCCAGTCTGCAAAGCGCTGGCCTACGAGAATGAAGCTGTATCTCCCGCCGATATCACCGTCACTTTCTTCAACCACTATTCGAATTTTGACTGGAAAACTTCCATGGTGTTTGATCCGTTCTTCCACAAAGAGTTGAGGTACAACCGGACGTTCCGGGAACCTCTCTGCTTACTCGGCTGGCATGCTCCAGCGCTCAATACGGCTCCTATTGCATCCGTACCCACAGTGATGACCGTTGCGGCTGAATTTGAGCGCGCTAATAGACTGCTTTCTCGTGACGGTTGTACATGGGGCAGTCTTCTCACTGTCGAATCTGAAGGCATCTCAGAACCAGGAGCCACGGAGTTCTTACATGCATTCAAGACCTATATCAAAATTGATGCCCATTATTGGGGTCCGTCACAGGAGAAGAGCGGCAGGTTCATTGGATGGCTTGAGTCCCGATGCGTTATGTTGCTAGTTGGTAAGAGCATCCGCGGCTTATCCTTGATAGCATCCATGAAACTAATATGAAGTAGACATAAACAAGAAGCTGAAGAATCTACTTGCACGAATTTGGCCGTCGCGATTCGTGGAAAAGTCGTTCCAGACAGAGGGCTCGGTTGCAGAGCGCAATGGGTGCTACCTTATTGGCCTTACCTGGAATAACGACTTCAACAGAGACGACGTCAACGAGATGCGCCTGGCCATTCAGACAGTTTTACAGGAATTTGAGCAAAGAATCCGTCGCGATGAGAAGTACTATGATGCCCAGTTCTGTTGGATGAGTGCATCTATCGTCCGAGCTGATAAAATTGGTGGAATGGAAGTCGATCAAAGTCTATGGGGAGAGTTCGCCGGCGATACAGACGACGATGATTCAGAAGAGGAACTCGACGAGGAGGAGGAATTTGAGGAAGTCGAAGAAGTGAAGGGGAAGAAGAACAAGGTGGCATCCCATGGGTCTAGAGCTACAATTGTTGTTAAAGAACCTGGCTTGGGCAAATTCCGCACAGCTGCCGATGTGCTCAATCGCTTACGGTGGGATGCCAACTTCGACCCAAGTGACTACATTGTTGGCTACGAAGATCGCTTCCTGGGAGCCCGTGAAAGGGCGGTAGAGCAATGGAAGAGTGAACAGACAGATGAGGAGTTTATCCCACAGCACCGCATTCTCTACTTCAAACGAAGGAACGACGATGTCATTGTATGGGAGCGAAGGAAGCGGATCGACGACATATTCGGCAGCGGCAATAAGGCTGACAGGTGAGCTGAAATCTGTTGGCTGAGACAAGCATGCATATTGGACACGAGGAGGAACAAGGATTCTCGATTCAATAGAGTAATCAAAACAGATGCATAAATACAACCCGACAAATAGGGGGTTAGCGTGAACGAAATACAATTGGTTGCTTATATTGATTTGACGTAGCCACGTAGTAAAACCGGAGCAGAAAATGAGGTTATGGCCTCGATGGGTGAAATGATACACCGACTAATTGAAACGACAGACCATAGCGAGTGATGGCATTAGCTAGGAACATGTGAATCGATTCAAACTCAGAGAGCTCGGTGACACCTCAACGCCAAATAGACAGCGCATGGCGCATGGCGCATTGTGCAGCCTGAGCGAAATGCTGCGCATTCTTTAAATAAGTGCCAGATGACATCTGACAACTGCTAGGGTCTGAGTCTAGCCTCCGACTGGCAGACAAGACGTCGTATCCCAGGAGCTCGGAGCCAAGCTTCTAGTGGCCACGATCAGGTTATCTGGCAGTCTCAACGCAATGCATGCATGGCAACGATGGCCTCGGCAGCTGGCCGTTATTTGCTACCCTCATTCCCACTGGAATAGATGGTAGAAGGAGTCGGAATCTGTGCATGATGACACGCTACATGGGGTGTGAGACTGTTTCACGTTTCAATCCATCCAGAGAAAGAAGGTCACAAACCCCCGGCTCTAATGCCCGAGTTCTACCAGAGACGAAGGGCATTCAAAGTGCCATTCCATCAGCCTCACTCTCGGACCCTTGAGGTCGTCGTGGCATTGTTGGGTCTGAGCCCAGATGAGCCGAGTATAAAGCTTCCAAGAGCGTTCTAGGTTCCTTCCATACCTCGAAGATATCAGTATTCTCATCTCCATCTAACACTGTTTGTTCATCTCCCATACAAACCAAATAATTGACAAAGAACAGCCCAACTTCTCCTCGCCATCCCCAACATGACTATGCCCGAAGCTCTACTGCCCATCAACAGTTGCTGTACTGCATGCTGTAAAGCCAATGATCTCGGAACTCACGATTACTGTGGTACTTGTCCCAAGTGTCCTTCCTAATCATTGTGCGGTCCGTCAATCGTCATTGCATAAGTCCAGCAGAACAGCAGGGCGTTCGCATAGCATATTCAACATAGCAGTCGCCCACGAATTACTCTCATTCGGTTTCGTATCGGCGTCAAACAGATTTCACTCCGGTTTCAAAAGACTCCGCATTTTTGGATGAATCGAGGAGTTTTTAAGGCTGAATCAAAATTGATGATCGTCGGAAAGAAGACGAAAAACAATGTTGGGCAATAAATAAACTGTTACGCGTTCATGCATCGTGTGTATCGTGGTAGAGGCAGATCCAAGAATGCCGTCTAAAACTGCCATAAGATTGTAATGCAGCATCTTATGGTCATTCCAGCTGAGCATTTGCGAAATGCACAGCATGAAGAAAGTCTGCCGCCCATAATGATTGGTAGTTAATGTTTCCGAAAGTCAATATCAGGACTTGCAAATAGCATGGGCGCAAACGATCGGGTCATGAACACTCTCAGGATGCTAGACTTGCAAAAACTGCAGAGATAGACGTTTTATCGTATTTGACATACTTGCCCTTGCCCTTATCGATCTCGTGGTACCTGTCCCAGAACCGTTCGTAAAGTGGTTGTAATTTCTGGCGGATGTCCTCTCCAAACATCCGGCGGACTTCGCGCTCCATGCTGTAAGACTTGTGCCGAGAAACCATGTCATCAAATGCGCTGTTGAACTGCGTGAACCTTTCCTTGATCTTATCCTTATCTTTGCTACCCAGCCCCTTGACAATGGATGTCGAGTCAACAGGCCCAGAAGTAGGGCGATGTGAGCGGTTAGTGTGCACACTGTCGAATAGATGAATGGAAAGGTCCTTGCAAATATCTGTGTAGGCCGCCGTTGCCTTTTTTCGCCACTGCTCGAGAATATCAAGCTTTGCCTGCAACAGCTCGCTGAGCTCTGAGGTCTGGACCATTCGCCCAATAATGATAACACTGTTGGCCATGAATACACCTGCAACGGCTTTATTCTTCATAAGCACTCGTGACTTCTGGTCAAGTCCAGACAAAAGCGTTTCGATTGTGTCGAGGCAGTAATGCGAGAATATCTCTTTTCCATCAGCCCCAATGTCGAACGATGCCAAGCTGGGGATCATATCAGTTGAGCGTCCATTGGTTGCCGCGTTAGACTTCCAGCCACCGTCCCCTATTGATATCATGATGCTTGAAATCGGGCGTAGGAAATGTACCATGGTCTGAAGACGCTGCATCGTCTCGGATACCAAGGGTATGGGAGCACCATCCGATGGCAACATTTGTAACATACCAATCTTACGTCTTGTTTCATCCAGTAGTTCCGCGAGGGACGACTTGGCAGTTTCCCGCACAGGCTTCAGGGCTGCAGCGAGTGAGTTCTTCAGCTCACCAGTTCGCGTTTCAAGCTTCCCTGAGAGAGCGGAGACAATCTCTGTGATCTCATACGCTAAATAACAATCTGTATTTAGATGGTTTTTGATATGGGCGTTAAGCTCACGCAGAGTTCGCGCGAGTTCAGCCAGGGCTGTCTGGCAAGTCGACTGGAAAACGACCCCCCAGTCCTCACGTGAGAAAAGGTTACAAACGTTATCGTGTTCAGAGACAAACAAACCCTCCATAGCCTGTGAATAGGTGCCAATACCATTTGTGCCCGCTCGGTAGACGGCATCCGGGCTCTTCTTCTTGGCTGTATTGACGCTTGCCGCAGCGAGGTTGGCCAACGATGTTGCAAGATAGGGGCCACGGATCTCTGCGTAAATATGCGCAAGCTCAGAGGATCCGCCAGGATGACTTTCAACCACATACGAAAGAACAAGACCGAGTCGGGCTATTTTATCCTGAGGAAGTGTTGGGAATGGCTTGTCCTTAGTGATGAAGTGCAACGGCTCGACAGCTCGGGGCGTCTCTGCGCGCAGCAGAGTGTCGAAGTGATGCTCTAGCTGACTGTTGCCTGACTTGATGAGGCGTGACAAGTCAGCCATCGTTTGCTGGTTCGCACGCAAGTTTGACGCTTTCATCTCATTCAAGGCTTTGCTTAGCCGTTTAATAGAAGCTAGGTAGTTTGACAGGCCAGCCTTCTCCGGGCCAACACGAATTATCTGTTCTTCGTCGTTCTTGCTGTCTGCAGGTTGGCGCAAGCGATCGATTGCAGCGAGGACGGAATCAACATCTGGAACGCGATTAGCCATCAGCGTTGATCATGCAGTGACTTCCACACTCACTATTCCCTAGTATCTGTAATCGTCGAGTCTCGCCATTCAGAGGTCCAGCAACATCCTGCACACTTTTCCCTGTTGTCTCAAGTCGGTTAAGACAAGATTGAATTTTCTTGGTCAATTGTGTTGTCTTTTCGAGTCGCGAGTTCAAAACATCAACCTCGGCCCTTGCCTCCTCGTCCATAGCATTGTGCGCATTTCCGGAAAGCCCGACCGACATGGTTCGATTATGAGATGAGCGATTTCATTCGCCGGTGGATCGATGTATGATTAGTATAATGGTGGTCTGTTGGTATTCTAGGTCGAGGGCTTGAAGTAGTCGGATGGGTGAGTAGAGTTGAAAGACACCAGCCAACATACCTTAGCTGCCTGGGTTAGTAGGTGCAGAAGGTCATTACGGTAATAGGATTAGCTCCAATGGGGAAGGGGAGCCCCTCCTAGCCACATCCATGGCAGCCACACCGGGGCAGGGGTGGGACTGTGTCAACCAGCAACCACTTTACGCGACAGGGACGCGTTGATTGAGGAGCGCGGACAGTAATTTCGAGCAGCCACAGCAACGCCCCGCCTGGTTTACTTCCACCCCTCGATTCCATACTCGCATCGTCTTTGACCTTGTTACTCGTTGGTAAGAATTTCAGGAAGAAAACGTCATCATGGATTCTTTTATGCTTCAGGATGAGGGTGTCCGCGATCGTATTCGCCAGGCAGAGGAGTTCCTCGACCCGAGTATGTTCACCGCCCACTATCTCGACAAAGTGTTTCTCTTATTGTTGTTGTGGTTGTTGGAACTCAATCCATGTCTAACTGTTGTTCTTAGACGATCCCCAAGTTCGGAGTTATCGATCCGACATCATTCTTATGCTCCAGAAGAACCAGCGCCGGTTGACCGTTGACCTCGACCATGTTCGCAATCACAACCCAGACCTCGCACAAGGTCTGCTGCAACAGCCCTTCGATTTCACCTTGGCTTTCGACCAAGCCTTGAAAAACATAGTCCAAACTATCCCACAAGCACGGCCTGACCAGACTGCCAGAGATACTGTTTACTACTGTGCCTGGGCCGGCAGTTTTGGTTTGAACGCCTGCAATCCACGTACACTGTCATCTCATCTTCTCAACTACATGGTCTCTATCGAGGGCATCGTTACAAGAACCTCTTTGATAAGACCTAAAGTTGTGAAGAGTGTTCATTACAATGAGAAGAAAGACATGTTTCATTTTCGCGAGTATCAAGATCAGACTATGACCAATGGTGTCACAACATCGAGCGTCTATCCAAGGGAGGACGATGACGGCAACCCTCTTATCACAGAATATGGCTTTTGCACATACCGCGATCACCAAACAATTTCTATTCAGGAAATGCCGGAGCGAGCACCTGCTGGGCAGCTCCCTCGTGGAGTAGATGCCATTCTTGACGACGATCTTGTCGATAGCGTGAAGCCCGGAGATCGTGTTCAGCTAGTGGGCATTTACAGAACCCTAGGCAACCGAAACACCAACCACAACAGTGCTTTGTTCAAAACGATGATCCTGACCAACAATGTTGTTTTACTATCTTCCAAGTCTGGAGGTGGCGTAGCAACTGCGACAATTACAGACACCGACATTCGCAACATCAACAAGGTGGCTAAGAAGAAAAACTTGCTCGAGTTACTCTCTCAGTCTCTTGCACCCAGTATCTACGGCCACGACTACGTCAAGAAGGCTATCCTTCTCATGTTGCTGGGTGGAATGGAAAAGAACCTGGAGAATGGAACACATCTTCGTGGAGACATCAACATCTTGATGGTTGGTGATCCATCGACCGCCAAATCTCAACTCTTGCGCTTCGTACTCAACACAGCCCCACTCGCAATCGCAACAACTGGTCGTGGCTCCTCAGGTGTCGGTCTGACAGCAGCTGTCACTTCAGACAAGGAGACAGGTGAGCGTCGGCTCGAAGCCGGTGCAATGGTTATGGCCGATCGTGGTGTTGTCTGTATTGATGAATTCGACAAGATGTCGGACGTTGACAGAGTTGCCATTCATGAAGTCATGGAACAGCAGACCGTCACCATTGCGAAGGCGGGTATTCATACATCGTTGAACGCTCGCTGCAGTGTTGTTGCAGCTGCTAACCCTATTTTTGGCCAATATGATCCTCACAAAGATCCGCATAAGAACATCGCACTGCCAGACTCCCTACTTTCTCGTTTCGATTTGCTTTTTGTTGTCACAGACGACATCGAAGACACACGCGATCGGCATGTCTCGGAGCACGTCCTTCGTATGCACCGATATCGTCAACCGGGGACCGAGGAAGGAGCACCTGTACGAGAACAGGGAACCCAGTCTCTGGGTGTCTCGGCTTCAAATCAGAACGAAACTCAGGGGCCAACTGATGTCTACCAGAAGTACGATGCAATGCTTCATTCGGGTGTGACCATAACCTCGGGTCGTGGAGCCAACAAAAAGCCTGAAATTCTCAGCATTCCGTTTATGAAGAAGTATATACAGTACGCCAAGACAAGAATCAAGCCTCTGTTGACGCAAGAGGCTTCAGACCGCATCGCCGATATCTACGTCGGTTTGCGAAACGACGAGATGGAAGGCAACCAACGAAGGACAAGTCCTTTGACCGTGCGTACATTAGAAACCATTATTCGTCTTGCTACGGCGCACGCCAAATCCCGCTTGTCGAGCAGGGTTGAGGAGCGCGATGCAATCGCTGCAGAGGGCATTCTGAGGTTTGCCCTGTTCAAGGAAGTTGTCGAGGAATCGCGAAAGAAGCGAAGAAAGACTCAGACGGTTGATTTTGCGTCATCTAGCGACGAGAGCTCTGGCGATGATGAGAATGGAGATGAAGCCAACGGCACACAGTCAACCCTGTCAGCTTCGAGGGCTACTCGCAACAGCAGCCGTCTCCAAGGAAGGGATACCACGGACACAGCTCGCTCTAGCAGGGAACCCGATCTACCCGAAGATGACTCTCAGGCCACAGTACGACGCTCCGGCCGGAGAGCACAAGATTCGTCTCAATCGCAACCTTCGTTTGCATCATCAATGCCTGCGTCTGAACTTCCTTCCCAGACTCAATTGGAATCTCAGGAAGGTGATGATGATCTCGCCAACGAAGCCGCTGCACTAGCAATCGACGACACTCCTATCAGCTCCGAGCGACTGAAAACCTTCCGGGAAGCTCTTGGTCAGCTCCTTCACGCAGACTTATTTGGCGACGAAGGAGCAGCCGAATTGGATGCAGTTACTCAGGCAGTCAACGGTAAGACCAGGGCCCGTCGTGGTGACCGATTCGATAACGCAGAGGCCGCAAAGGCTCTGAGGCAAATGGCAGACGCCAACCAGATTATGTAAGTTTAATTGAATGCGTCCACCGCGTTTACAGTGACTAACATCAACTTTAGGTTCGTCGAGGACGAAAATATGGTATACAGACTTTAGGGAGGATTGTCGAGTTGGAATTAATAAGAACTCAGCTGGTCTTGAGGAGAAGTATTGGCTGTTCCATGTTTTGACAAGCTCAGTACTGGTCAATATCAAATCAGAGTGGATGAAAATGATGGTAATGTGGTGAAGACACGTTATGTAGTTAATGATTGACGGAAGCTGAATACAGCAAATTCTTTTCTGTTATCCTTCTTTTTCTCCCATATCTTTTGTTTATAGACGTTGGCGAAATTCCTGTAAACGAGCCTCGACATTATGCCCGTTCCAAGCCTCGTGGCCGTCTACATCTCTGCCAATTGCTGGGACACCAACCTGCTCAATCGCAAAGCTCGCGGCAACAGCACCCCAGGCCACAGCATCTTCGATGCTTTCTCCTCGTGCCAACGCAACACCCAGGCCGCCCAAAAAAGTGTTCCCACCACCGGTAGGGTCAACGACCTTGGAAGGGTCCGTGTGATAGGCGGGAACCCATTTCTCAATGCCGGGATCAACCTCGATCTCCTCACGAGCGACGAAGCCGTCAGCATCTTGGAGTAAGCCGGCAAATAGAGCCTCCATGTCGGTATCCGGCTGCAGTCCTCCTCTCACGTAGTCCTTCTTTCGTCGCTTCGTGGTCTTGGGATCACGTCCTCGCTTTCTCCCTCCGTTCTTCGCAATGTAGCACCCTTTCTCACCGGCGCGGATGACAAGAGAAAATGATTGCAAAGGCATGCTTGCCAGTAGCTGTTCGCAAGCTCGCTCGACGGCCACAGTGGAAATTTCTCCTGTCTCTGGATCAAGCCCACTATCGCCCATGAAACCCGCAAGTTCAGCATGGTTGGGACTGCATACGTCGACGAGAGGTAAACAGTTGGTGCAGTTGAGCAGCTCATCAGGGGTACACAAGTCAGGAACGGGTTCCCAGATAAAGATGGGTTTTGTGTACGTCTCTGGCGGTACATGCTTCTTGCGAAGCGAGGTGATTTCGGAGACAAGATCTCTACATCGGTTTGGGGAGCATATTAAGTGGAATGTGCGCGACTGTAGCAGTGTCGGAGTAAGGTCCTGAGCAGTAAGGCGCTTTTTGGGAGTCAGATACTTGAACGCGCGTTTCTCGTCGGCACCCTCATAGCCGTTCCAACCCCGTGTGGTCAGTCGGAGTCCATCATGGCGAAACACTGCCGACGTGGACCAGCTATCGATGAGCGTCGAGAGAGAAGGCGGAAAGTCAGAGCCCTGATCGATAATCCAGCCAACTGAGGTGGATTTGGGTGGGGGAGAGAACAGGCGAGCTCCAAGAGCTGAGTAGGTGCCAGCACCACCGAGAATGTCCTTGACAGGCGGCGTTGGGGGGACAAAGTCGATATCATCTTCAAGCCAGGTCAGTTTAGTTTGATGAACAGAACGGTACAGGAGGCCTGGCTAGCCTGCCTCTGGGGATGTGCTAACCGATTATAAACATGCCCATCGTGACGAAGTCAACGGGGACATCCTGCTGGATCGTTGCGTTGCTAGTCTTGTCATCAAGCATGGGCACAGGTATCTGATCGGCCTGTTCTGGGGATGCATCTGGATTTTGGTCGACTTCTTTTGTGTCTGCATCTGTATCTTGTGTTTGAGCTGGATCTAAGACTTTATGTTCCTCTACAACAGCCGCTTCATCGCTATCTGTAGGCAGCTCAAGTTTTGGTTCTTCGGTGAGATCCGCCATGGCAGAACGGATTGCCACTAAAGACGACGAGACAGAAGTTGATGGATAACGTGGCTGTTCTGGCCCCGTCAAATGATGACTGATTGTTTATGAGGCAGACTATAGACCAGGCAATCAACTTGACTCAAAAAACCATCTGAGAATATCCAACAGTCAGGGGAGTTTGCGTTGGGTATGTTGATCGCGAAGCGAATCGGAACGCAGAAGCAGGGGTCTAGAATGTTTATATTTGGTGGTGAACAGGGATGGATTTTCTTGTTCCTTCTTTGGTCGATAGAGCTATTACAGTAGAAGTAGCAATAGCATGATAAGAATAGGCGCCAGGGGCATGGAATTTTGCAAGATGGAGATCGTAAAAGAGAGCGTGCTTGTATGAGACGGATAAGCGGTGTCGACGTTGTGTTGTGCTGCGTTGCGCTGCGCTGTACGGATGGCGTGTTGGACATAAGGCACCTGCAGCTTAGATTGCCGCGAAAGGGTCCAACTCCCCACTAGAGACAATAACAAGATTAGGCTGAACATTGACCAAAATTACACCAGAGATTGGCCTTTTAATGGCATTGAGCACAAGAATTCGTCTTGTGTCTTCGTTCACGCTACGGCCTACGCATGTTGGTCAACAAGGCCACGACAAGCAATCTATCTACCTATGTTTTGTCTCTTAAAACCCTTCTCGAAAGACAAATGCTTCTATTGACCCACGTGGCACCCGTAGTATTAATGCTGCGACCTTGACGAGTCGGCGCTTGATTGTCCGGTTCCGGCGCAAATGCACTGGAATGTCCTGACGTGTTAGACCGATTTCTGGTGGTATCCAGTATACCAAACAAGAATGTTCAATTCTTCAGCCAAAGTTATACGCGATATTGCTACTGTAGAGATCTGAGAGGCCTCTTATAAGTTCAATGATCCTCATGGTTCCATAAGAGTTGACTGCTTGAGACTAAGTGGTAAAGATACTTGGATAGGTAAGTTTAGGGGAAATTTTGATAGTACTTTACCTAACCTCTTTCTGACCCTCAGCCTGGAAAGTCAGGTCAAGTCTTTTGACGCCCTCTAGATTGTCATGAGAAGTACTAAGATCTACGCCCATATTTTCATCACATAGATATAGAGTGTGTAGGTCCCTTGTAGTGAAAGAAGCAATATCTCCATTCAGAACCCCCAGGTCTCAATACCATTATGATCCTCTATAAATGGTTCCCAACACAGGTACCTTCATCTCTAGGAAACTCAGCCTCTTATAGTAAAAGGCCCCCTCTCGAATATCAGTACGTTATTCACACTGTACATTCTTATCCTCTACATTGCAAGAATGTTATTGTCAACCTTATTATCCATCTTGACACTGGGGACATGTTGAGCCATCACACTAACCCGACTAGGAATAGTTCGCCAATGTATATTACGAACACCTACCTAGGTACTGCTTCCCCTGTCTGGCGCTATTGAATCTCGAACCTCCTTAGCTAATAAGCTCCAATCACCTCACCTCATACCATATTCCTCTTCATCAACCCAACCGCTGGGCTCACTGCCATTCTCCATCCGCTCTGCCTTGCTGATCCATCCCGTCAGCTTGGTGACAAAGAGAACCACTTGACGTTACATCCAGCGTAACCTAATTCACCAAAGCAATAATCTTGTTGCCTGCGCGCGTTCCGGAGTCCTTCGTCGACGTATATAGGAACCAAGAGCACCTTCAGCTTCAGCACTCTGTTCTTTTACGTGTACCCCATACAGTTAGCCAGCAATTGATCACCTAGCTTTCGTCATGGCTGCCAATAATCAGATGCACAACCTGACCACTCTAATCAAGAGGTAAGCTCTCGCCTTCTTCGTCCCGGTTCCATGAGACTGACGATGACTTAGGCTCGAGGCAGCGACTTCCCGCCTTGAGGATATCGCTTCATCAACCGCACCTCCCGCCGATGCCGCTGTTCTGAACCAGGCCATACCTTCTCCTCCTAACCCTACGTTGGCCGCTCATACGCCCCCAGCTGCCTCTACGTCTAAAGGAGCCGCCCCCACCTCTACCGTGCCCGAAGCTGCTACCGAGTCGCTGCCCGAATCTATCGAGGAGTTCGATGCTTTCTTAAACACCTCTGTCGAGAAATATGTCAAGCTGAGCCACCAGCTCGGTGGGCTCGTTGCCCAGCAGGTACGCGCTACTCTTAGGTTTCCGGAACGACCACAGCAACTTTTACAGACCAGGACTGATGGAAGTAAAATTACAGGCTGCTTTAGTCAAGACTGGCTTTGAGGAACAGCGCAAGTTTCTTTTGATATCGACCAAGGCAAAGAAACCTGACCTTTCTGGCCCTGATCTGCCGGTGTTTGAAAGTCTTATTAAGCCCATCAACGAGGCACTCATGGCTGTGACCGCGCTCAAGGATTCCAACCGCCCCAGCCCCATGTTTTCACAGCTGAGCACTGTTTCGGATGGTATCATGGTCCTCGCATGGGTCACTATTGACACACGCCCTTATAAGCATGTGGACGAGTGCCTTGGCTCGGCCCAGTTCTTCGGAAACCGGGTTCTCAAGGAACAAAAGGATAAGTAAGTGAGACGCCTGGCCCAAGAAATCAACTTTAACCAGACCGTTAGGGATCCCAAGCAGATCGAGTGGGTTCAGAGCTTCTATCAGATGTTCCGTGATCTTGCCGACTACGTCAAGCAATACTTTTCAACGGGTATTCCATGGAACCCTAATGGACAGCCTGCTCAGGAGGTGCTGAAGTCGTTGTCTGCCAGTCAACCAACGACTCATGCTCCTCCTGCCCCTGCTCCTGGTGCCAGTGGTGCTCCTCCACCTCCACCACCTCCCCCTGGTCCCCCTCCTGTCTTGGACATCAAGACAGAGAGTGCCCCCGCACCCGCCGCATCATCTGGAGGTCTCGGTGCTGTCTTCTCGGAACTCAACAAGGGAGATGCCGTTACTAAAGGGCTGCGTAAGGTGTACAAGTCTGAAATGACACACAAGAACCC
>JAAGWP010000158.1:0-85324 GCA_013266165.1 Fusarium graminum
TTTTAATATAATCTTTTCGAATTATAATATGTATATAAGTACTCGTTCCTATTTCTATTATTATTATCTCAATATAACATTCACTTCAATCTCTGCTACTGTCCAGTTGCTGTCTTCCATATCTGTTGTGTCTTTCGTCTTAGACCAGTTAATTTCTCCATTCCTCCAGGCGGCGGTACTCCTATCATCCTCAGCTACCAAAAACTCTGGTGTTTGGTGCATGTGGAAAAACGAACGACGATCTGCGACAAAAAGCTTGAAAATGCTCTTGGTGGCCTTTATACCAGCCCTCTTGAGCTCCTTGGGGATACACATGTCGATTGAAGGTGCCAGCTTCCCATCCGGAGGAAGATCCTCCGTACCGGCTCCATTCTGAGGGAGAAGTTGCTTGATCTCGCCCATCGGACGCAGATTGAAGAGGCAGTAATAGACATAGGAATGGCTTGTGTTGTTGATGTTGATTACCACACTTCCACCATCCTCGACCGTTATCTTCCTGTCTTCTCCCATACCAGTTGCGAAGAATTCGAACCTTTGGTCAAGATATGTCGGTTTGTTTCTCAATGCCCAAACTCTATTGAAGTGGACCAAACGGTGGAGAGATTGATGGACAAGTTGTGAAGCATCTTTGTTTTGACGTTCAATGGGTGGTAAATGTGGAAACTGGATTCTACAACGTTTTTCATCCAGGATTTCGTATTGACCATTCCGGACATCGAGGAAGAACTCGGGTCCCGCAGTATCGTTGCCTTCAATCTTGAGCAAAGCAGTCGGCTCGTCGCAATCCTTCAAAGTACTTTCCAAAGACCTGTAGTTAGTGTCCTTCTTGAGAACCTCAGACATACCAATAATGGTAGCGAAGCCCATATTGACTGGTCTTGCAATACATCCTTGTAAGATCCTTTCTGAGACTTCCCCGGGGATTTCGGCTTGTGAGAATAGACCGCCCAGCATTGAGATAGAGACGGTTGCAATAGGTGGATCGCCTTGCGAGGAGTCATAATCGCGCGGGAAAATCTGGTACTCAGACCCCAACTGCACAAAATGTGCCCGTCCAAGGTCGATTCGCACACCTTTTCCATCATTGATGACCTTGTCGACATAAGCAACTTCGGGCATATAGAACTGATCCGCCGTGAACAGTGTGCGGTCTGATATGCCCAGGATGATGGGAGTCTGGTCGCGATTATGGGACCTCATTTCAGCCGCGAGAATCCGTTGCAACCGCCTATAACTGGCCCATCTGAAGCTGAAATTCGACTGAAGCACACTGAGGAGTGATATAGTCAAGTATCCTCCCTCGGGAGTATCGCGAGCCTTCTTGCCTTCCTCACACGCGGCCAACAAGGTATAGGTTCGGGGATTCTTCCACCAATCTAACTCCATGTTGTTCCATTTGTCGAGCACATTTTTGTCGATTTCATGTTCGCAGAACTTTGTCTCCACGATTTCAGACTCAGGAACTTCACGATAGATGACCTGGCCCTCAGGCTCATCATCCCTGTCAATACCCCCGGAGTGACAACAGTCTAGAACAGCGAAAACGATTCGATCTTTCTCACTCAGTCGATCGAGAATCTCCCGAAACTCAAAATCCCTCATATAACCATCTTTGAAAAGGAGAATCTCATCCTTCCCAGCTTTCCACTTAGCTTGGGTAGTATCAAGAGCGGTCTCGCGTTGTGAGCCATGACCAGAAAAGTGAATGAAGATAAAGGATCCCGGGTCAGCTTCCACGATGAGTGTTTGGAATGCATCCCAAATGTTCTGAAATGTTGGTTGTACGTCGTTGGTGTCGTTGCTGATGATCTTTGTGATATTGCTCTCTGGAACAATGCTTCTCTCTATGAGCCACCGGGCCTGATTTTCGACATCCTTTACTGCCCCAGGCAAAGGCTTTTCAGGCTTGGGGTAGTCTTTGATGCCTATTAATAACGCTCGGTTCTGACTCTTGTTTGCAACATTTGAGGAAGCGGCTTTCTTGTTGTAGACGCTTTGCGGCACACTGGATCTAGTCATTGAATGACTTCCACGCGTGGATGGCACTCCCTCCGGTCGCTGGCCGTTATATCTGGGCCAGTTAGGTTTATTGCTATCACGTGGCGCCTCAAGTTGTCTGCTCATAGACAAATCTGCCTCCGAAAGTTTCTTGAAATCCGATTGTCCCTCCGCGAGCTTGTCCTGGCGATCTGTGTCTGCCAGGTTTTGTGACCACAAATTAGGATAGTCAGACCTAGAAGTGTCATCCTGCAGACCCCTTGATCGCTCAATCTGTTCCTCGGACATTGAAGGCAGTATTTCAGGAGCCAAGGCTGTAGTTTTCCTGGTGCTTTTGTTATGCCCTCTAGTGTTTTCAACTTCGTGGGCTCGTCCACAGGGACTCCTTGAACCTTCCTTGAAAGCTTTAAGGCTTTCCAACTTTAAAGTTTCAATCAGATGGCATAACCCTATAATGCTAAGATCGGCACTGACGTGTCATGGAGTGGAGTAATATTGGACAAGCTGAAAAACAAGCGATCTACTGGCCAATTGATCTTACCTCACTCTCGTATCAACCCCATTATCTGGCATTAATGGCAGGCAGAAGGTTTTGATCAGCCTGCCAACTTTGGTCCGACTGGACGATAGGTGCCAAAAATCGACTTCCGCAGTCGCATCATCCTTAGCCACAAGCCAACAAAATATTTAGGACAAATTGATTGCAACCCTTCCCTCATTTCTTCGCGCTGGAAGAAGAACAAACATGAATTCGCGACGTCCACATTGGGAAGGTGATAATATGATGGTTGCGCAGTTCGACCCCACAAACTCGATGGTAACTCTGATGACCAAGTTTATGGAAGGACTGGCAGTTTCAGGAAGATCTACGCCCTTGCGTGATCACCTGGAAGCCGTCATTGTACTCGGGAGGCATGCACTGAGGAATTCAGCAGCTGGATTAAGCGTTACCAGTACGACATTTACTGCCCTTGCCGATGCGCTTTTGAATCGCTACTGGCTCGACGGCGAACGTCGAGATATGGACGAAGCGATCCGAGTCAACTGGCGAGCTGTCCAGTCTTTGGATCCTCTAGCCTCTGACAAAGATCATGGTTCATCATTGAATCTGTCTTTTGCCTTATACAAACTCTCCTGGATGTATGGTTATCGTTTCACCGAAGCTCGCGACTCCCGAGATATCAACAATGCTATCGTGATCGCAGAACAAGCACTGATGCACATGCCAAAAGAGCACCCAGAATGGAGCAATTCCAAAGATAGATTCGGGCAATTGTACCTTGTCCGGTACAGATATCTTGATGATATTACCGACTTGGACCTGGCCATCAGTCATCTGCAAGCATCTGTAGACTCGGTTGGTCCGGGTCGGCTACGTCGACCTACTTCCATGTCCCTCTTGGCTGAATGTTTGGCCCTGAAACTCAGGATAACATATTCAGATCAACAGTGGGGAATTGTACTCAAGCTGACCCAAGACACGTGGGAAAGCTACTATTCTAGACCAGAGGCCTTCAACGATTTGCACCCGTTTCCTTGGCTTGGTAGTTTCAGTCAACCTTGGCAATCACGGGACCGCCTGATTCTTGCACCTATCTATCACACATTTAGCATCCTATGGAACCTGAAGTTTCAAGCATCCATGGACGTAGCTGATTACCGAAGAGCTGAGGAATATGCGCGTCAATGTTTGGATACGATAACTTGGGAACATCCTGACAAGGCAAGATATTTGACTAACCTTGCTACCATATGTGGCTCGAGATGTACCTTAAACCCAGACCCGTTCAAGAACGTTGACCAGCAGTATTTCTCTTTTACAAACGCTCTTCAGCTCCTTGAAAACGCCATTACAAATGAAACGATTCATCCAGCGACTCGAATTGGCTTTGTTCAAGAGGCCCTCCGATCTGGCTGGCTCCAACATCATTGGTCGTCAAGTCATGACGCTCAGATACTGAGAGCTAACCTTATGAAGAAGGCCGTGGACCTTGTCCCTTCAGCGCTCGCGAGGCATGCGACGAGAAAGGAGCAACAAAAGCAACTCAGAGGACTCTCTGACATCGTTGCTTTTACTGTGGACTGTATGATGAGAGCAGAAATAACCCATACCGATACCGTACAAGCTCTTCTTCTGCTTGCGCGACATCGCGGTGTGTTTCTCAATCATGAATTAGACGTTCGAATGGATGTGTCAAAGCCTATGATTATCGATTCTTTTTCCGGTACCAATTTCGAGGATCTATACTGCTCCCTTGGAACGTGTTCTGGAATATTGGACTCCCCCCCAAGTCCACAAGTTGGCCTGAGCTCTGAGATGGACACTGTAGTTGCATCTATTCAGGCCCCGGAAGGATTTGAGTCATTTCCAGTGTCACCAAGTCTGGATGATCTTTGCAACGCTGCGGGAGAAAAGGGCACCATTGTGTTATTCAATATCCCCAAGTATGCCTCATTGGGAGGCCATGCCTTTTGTATCAACAAGGATGGTATTTCAGCTATACAGCTGGCCAATGGATGGCACTTCTTGGAGATTGAGACCACGAGCCTGTTTGCTCCTGGCCGCAAGGATATTACTGAAACCCTTGGTGTCCTTTGGGAGGTCTTTACGGAACCTGTGCTCAGGCATCTGAATATCACGAAACCATGTGGCGACAATGGGGATTGGCCAACTATTTGTTGGATTCCCTCGGGCCCTTTGAATATGCTGCCTCTACACGCCGCGGGATGGCACAACGGCACTGGCGAGTCCGTTATTGACCGAGTAATTTCGACGTATTCCCCTTCCCTGAGAGCGTTGCTGTACACAAAATACAACGCAAAACAAGGAAATTGGCAGTTTCGCACTAAAAGGGCGAACGTTGCTTCAGTGCGTACCTCGATGGGATTCTCCAGCCTCCAACATGCGGAGAATGAAGCGAGGATTATTCAAGACCTTTTGAGCAAGGACAACGCAATTTCATGTGAGAGTATGCGGAACCCAGACAAGCAGAGTGTCTTGAATGCTATTGCGCAAGACTGTTGGTCATTCCACTTCGCTGGTCACGGTGTTACAGACGGAAGTGACCCTTTACAAAGCAGGCTTATCCTTGGCCAAGGTACCTATCTAACAGTCAGCGACTTGATGGAGCTGAAGCTACAAAAAGATCCACCGTTCATGGCTTATCTCTCGGCTTGTTCCACAGGAAAACAGGAGTTCGGCGATCTTGTCGACGAGTCTATTCATCTGATGGGTGCTTTTCAGCTTGCTGGATTTCAACATGTTATCGGGTCATTGTGGTCTGTCTCGGATCGGAGCAGCTCGCAGGTGGCTGAGGATGTCTACAAGAGGCTTGACGATACCTGTATCGCCAAAGCTTTGCATTTCGCGGTCCGCAAATTTCGCGCATGCCCATCCTTGTATAATCCCGGGGCAGTGGGCGACGTCTTTCGAAACGGAGAGATCGCAGAGATACCTACATCCTATGACGCTACGACTTTCAAAGGTACTGAACCAGCCTTGTGGGCACCATATATACACGTAGGGTTATTTTGATTGATTGGTATTTGTTTGTCATGAGGATAACAGGTTTGAATTGGCAGCTGCTCTCTTCCCTCTTTTCATCCGACATCTCTGTATGCATAGATCAAACGTTCAAGTTCACACTCGTAGTACATCGTTATGGAGTTCAGGTTACCCATCACTCACTCACTGGGTGCAACACCTTCCTTTTTATCCACATCCCCGTTGTTGGACCCCGTATAGAACCGGAATGGGCTCACTTCTTCTGGGAGATGGCTGAACGATAGCTTCGACAGTTCTAAGCCTTCTTCCAATTTCGCCAGATTCTTTGGGTCAACGACATCAGGATAGGTGCCCTGAACGTTGGGATCGTACGACACAAAGCCATCCCGGGCACCGAAAAAACTCTGAGTAATAGACCTTACTTCGTACCAGAAGTCAACATTGGCAGTGACCTTTATGTGAGCCTTGAAATTGTTGTTGTTGCGGCGTTTAAGAAGTACTGCAAGGCCGCATGAGTCAGGAAGTTCCATTTGACTTTTGTTCTCCGATATGTACCATTCAACTCGGTCGTCTCCCAAAGTTGAGGTCTTGTCTTTCGAAGCCGTTGCTGACATTTTGGCAACTGCTGAGATACTGACTCCGTCATGCTGCTCATAGCTTTGAACACTCTTTCTTTCGTACTTGATCCCGGCTTCGGCAGGCTGACCGGATAGCTTCCCTTCAGCGCCTACAAGAGTTTCTTGAGATCTTGCGACTGGCGTACGATGCAGGATTATAGATCCCTGCTGTCCGGGTTCGAAACACTTGACAATTGGACGATCCGCGGGATCTTGTGATGTGTCATTTAAGAACTTCAATCTGATGTGAACATCTCTAAAACGCCTCTTATGCTTTGGATGCTTGCTATGCATTTCGATTTTGAAAACTAGCAATGAAGCGAAGTTGTTTTCAACGTCTAGGTCATCGGTCCATTTTCCGTGAGCAAGGTGTGTTTGTCGCAAAACCATGCTGAATCCAGAAGCCTCATGCTGGTAAATGTTTGAGCCGAGCGAGGCGCGGTGAACCTCATTAGGATCGTCTTCATTTACCAAAGGGAGGATAAGGACCTGTTGATCCGCCATGTCTTAGAATTTCGTAGGTTCTGGAATGCTGAGGGATTTTCTCCGAGGCCATGGGAGTTTAAATGTTTTGTGTTTTGTAAAGGTTTGAGGGAGAAGGAGAAGCCCGATGGTCCTGTATTGATGCCTGAATGTTTCTGAGGGGTTGCAGCCCTACATATAAATTACTCAAGTAAATTTAAATACTTACCTACCATTATATATTCTATGATGTTCATCCAGAATCACCTTTGAAATTGAATTAATAGATAGCTTAATACTGGAGGAATAAATATCAAAACTAATAAAAGAAAAAGAATTATATAAAAAGCCAGTTTAAAGACTTTTTATATTAAAACTTGATTTAAGTATTAAATCTCACAATATAATATTAACGTAACTTATAGGTTATAAAGTATCAGGTTCCTTGTATAATAACTCGCTCTCTATCCCAGGTCTTATATAAATAGAATACTTATTTATTCTTCAATCACTCGATATCTTTCTATCTGTCTCCCTTAATGCCGCTCTCAATAGCCTCATTGTACATCCTTGTTGTCGGGTTCAATAGACGGATAGGAACTTGACCTACAAAGGAAATACGAAAATATCGATCAACTCCTGCAATTAGTATTCAAAACTCACCCAACTGAGACTGGCGAAGATTGCCTTTTGTAATTTTCGGGCGCCGCTGGACCGAATTCCTCACACTTCAGTTGGCTGTGGAAAAAGACCTTTTGGTTTACTTATTACAGCAAGATGCTGATATACTATCCACGACCAGTTCTGGAAACACAATATTCCAAAATGCGTACTTGATTAGGTCTGGGCCTTGTTTTTTCCATTTCGTCATCCTTTATCAATGAGTCTGAAGACAACGGGCAAAGCAGTGATCTTTACGACGAACCATCTGAGGATGGTGTGACTGAAAGCATGGACGGCGATGCCGTTGATGATACAACCCCTCAATTCTTCCAAGAAGGAACAAAGATAGCTCGAAATATTGATGGTCTCGGCAATGACGAGGCCCATATACCAAGTGAAAAGTATGGGAATCCATGGGGCAGCGCTGGTTCTTTGACTTGAAGTAGCTAGCATGAGGGTCACTGATCGTCGGGTGGTTCAAACCTAGATTTGTGAAGCATGGCACAGATTGACCCAGTCTTTACTATACTACCTAGCAGGCCAAGCCATCTTCTAGAAAAGTGTGGACGAGGCTCTTGAGGCCTATAAGACCTTGTATAGGGGTAGAAATAGGTGTCAGGATCTTGAATAGGTTGTCGATTTTCAGCAGTATCGATTTCCTGACTTCCTGTGTAAGCTATTAATAATAGCCTTGACAACCCACTCACGAGCCGATCTCCAAGCTTTAAAAAGAAGAGAGGTCTCGCAATAGATCTTTCTTACCCTTTTTAGTACGTATTGTAGGGATATTTAGTACCCCTATAAGCCACTTTGAGACCTCTTTTTACAAGCCAGACTAGGGGCCTAATAGGCTATAGCTATTATACTAAACAGGCTATTTACAGCCTCAATAGCAAGTATAAGGTCTTGATCTAATTAAGATAAAGTCAAAAGAGCTTATACCTACTCAACAGCCTATTGAGATCAGCAGGTTGTCTTAAGAAAATGATTGCTTGATGTTATTTCTGAGAGAGATCTACTGACTGCCCGTTGGCCTCGCCTACACCCTGTCTGAAAACAAACTTGGCGCGTGAATGTAGTTTCCAATCAAATCATGTACTTGACAGCTTGAAACCTTCCACTTTCCTTCCCGATATCAGTCCAACCCTCAGAGTCACCTTTTGGTAAATCCATAATCTTATCATCAGCACCAAATCGATCCAAAGGATCATTGCCCCAAAACTCAGGAAACTTCTCGGGCCGCCATCTCCAAAATTTGACAAATCTGTCCTCCAGCGTTCCCTCCAAACAATCTGAGATGAACTTGCCAATCGAAGTGATATGCTTGTATCCTGTTCCACAATCACCTGAAGCGACGACGAGTGACTGGTGTCGAGGATGATAGGTAATAAGGAACATTCTGTCCTGCGTGTCAGCACACCAGCAGATTCGAGCATGGACGAGTGGTCGGTCTGCAAGCTGGGGCATGGTATCTCTCAGAAAGTCTTTCATGCGACGCTCTGCCTCGAGAGGGATCTGATGCTTTGCAAAGGGTACAGAAACTGGGTATTTGGATCCAGGCTTGTCAATCCAGTTGCAATATCCGGGATGCTCATCACACATCTTGAGTTGGTGCAGGTCCTCATCGGGCTCCATGAAGAAACCCTTATTGATGTTGAAGAGCACCGGAAGATCCTTGTAAAGCTTGGTCTCTTCTGGTGTCATCTGAATGTGTCCCAGAGTCCAAGCGGTAGGACGAATCTGGTTCTCAAAGTCGAGGAACTTCTCCGCCGATGCACCAGCAGAAAGAATCGTTCTATCAGCTTTGTGCTCCTTTCCATCAGCAGTCTTGGCACCCCGAACGTCGCCTTCTTCGAAAATCAGACTCTCGACTTGCCCTTCCGGAGAGCCTGTGATGAAACTAACACCAAGTCTTTTACTTTCTTCGAATGCAGCAGTCAAAGCTTTCCGAGCGTGTACCCAGCCAGAGCCCTTTGATTTGTAGAAGCCTTTCCAACCAGGGAAGTTGCCCGTGAGAACGCCAGTAGGCATAGTCTTTCTGAAGTCTTCAGCGGTGTTGAGGGGTGTGAAATCGTTGATATCATCGCCAACTTCATCTTCTATGACTTGCTTGATAGACTTTGGTGTGGACCCGGAAACAACATAGCCTGTATCGTGGCAATAGGGCATAAAAATGGGATCTTTGGTCCAACCTTGACCTGCAGCAAAGCTAAGAGCCTGCCAGATTGCAGCTTCGTCATCCCCTTTGCTGTCAGGTTCATCTATCTTTTGTCAGCCGAATTTGCGGTGTATGTGTGAGGTTGGCTTACTTAGTCCTCCGGCAATTTTGTTCACATCGTGTCCAGCTGAAATAGGCGATGGGATGGGATTGACATCCAGAACAGTAACGTTGGTATAACCCCGACGAGCAAGGTGAAGGGCTGTTGAACATCCCCATGTGCCTCCTCCTACAATGAGGACTGGTGACGATTTGGTGAGAACTGGGGCCATTGGGTCAAATTAGGTTCTACACTGTAGTAACGCCAGAGGAGAATGAAGAGTGGGATTGACTTAGTTCGAATGAAGAAAGATATAGGAAATTCCTATCAATCTCATCTTCGGTTGGACCTTCGTTAAAGTGTAGTGAAGGTCCAGCCGATGCGGGCGTTCGGCGATACTTGATCTGATTGGCTTGACAGTCATCAAGATGCAACTGTTGTGATGATCTAAGCTGCATGCAGCAATAATAACGCCATTCGCTATCATCAGGTGATTCACCATCAAGTGGATAGCCAAGATCCTCGGAAATAAACCCATCAATGGCTCCAAACCCCCCGCTTTTCCCACACCTCAATTTGATACCGCGTTGACAAGCCGACGCTGACACGAATCCTCTCTCAAGTCCCCGGCTCACAGCATTTGTAAGGCCCTGTAGCTCTATCCGCTATGCCCCGGCGCCGCCCGCCCGGCCGGACCGGACCGGTTCAACGCCGGACGCGCTCCGGCTGCCAAACCTGTCGCTCCAGAAAGGTCAAGTGCGATGAAACCAAACCGACGTGTCGGAATTGCGCTTCTCGTGGATTGGCTTGTAATACGCAGCTGCAATTGAAGTGGGAGCAAGAATTTGTGGCAAAGGGTTTGTCGTTTGGCAGAGAGGGTGTTTGGTGCAAAGAGGCCGCTGGACCACGGCAGCGCAGACCGTTGGCGCATGCACCGAGACTACTAGTTCCTCTGTCCAGTGAACCACGACATTTTATCAATACTTATTATAGCGATTTTGTCCGCGATCCAAATTATGAGGCTACCCTTGTGAGAGAGGCGATGGAGCTGAGGGAAGAAGCGGAGTCTTCCGATACCTCTCTTGTCCGCCAATCACCACCAAGTCTGATACGTTCTATATCATCCTTTCCTACTCTTAATAGCCCCAAGACAAGCCTTTTTGAATATTATCTACTTCGGCTGTGTCCTCTTACTACACCATCGTCTCAGCTATCTTCACCTTTCGCGAATATGATCGCTCCATTATTCACCCACTGTGGCCAAGATCTCCTCGTGCAGTCTGTCTTAGCATTCGCCGCACGGCACCGAAGTATCACAGACCCGGCATGGTCTCAATCAGCAATGAGAATGAAAGGGAATGCTCTTAACGGCTTACTGCAAAGAATTCGGTCTCCTGATGTTACCGCAGACGTCATCTTGGACCCACAGGTTCCTGCAACGATGATGTTTCTTTGTCTTTACGAGATATTGGACAATGGCGACTATCGTTGGGTGTTCCACCTTCGGGCCAGTCAAGAGTTCATGCGCAAACGACAACAACTTGCCCTTTCATTCGGTAATAAGTCTGGTCTGGGTAATCTTGCTGCTTTTGCCGAAAGATATTTCGCATTCCAAGATGTGATAAGCAGAACGGCTTGTGGAAATTCACCAATATGGGGTTTGGAGTACTGGCAACGGCCAGATCATACAGAGGAAATTGATCCGTGGATGGGTTGTAGTCCAGCAATGGCATCCGTGATTTTCAAAATCACTGAGCTCGCCCGGACAAGAAGTCGAGATGATTTATCTCGTGCTGATTACGCTCTTCAAGTGGAGCATCTCGATAAAGAATTGACTCTCGTGAGTTCCAACATCACCATGATTGAAACCAAGGACGAGAATGTCAGACAATCTGTTGATCTAAAAAAGACTTCAGTACAACTCTATTTCCACTGCCTACTCCGCGATGCAAACCCGTCTACACCACAAGTCTCGCAGCTCGTCATTAAGATCCTGCACTCTATCCACAATATCATACAACAAGGCTGCGCGGCAGGGTTATTATTCCCACTCTTCGTCGCAGCTGTTGAGTTGGATCCCATGGCTGACGACAAGATATTCGAGCACAAGGGACTGGGTACCTATATATGTGGTAGACAGATGGTTCTCGAGACGCTTGATGCTATGGTTGGCTCATCTTTAGCAAATGTCGAAAGAACAAAAGCGGTCATTCTCAAAGTTTGGAGGATGAGAGATTTACGTTCCGAGAAGGAGACACAGGTGGTCGGAGTAGGAGATATGAATGACTGGAATACCTTTGTGAGTCCGTATACTCAGAATCTGAATTTGGCTTAAAGGAATTTTCTATCAAGTATGTACATAGAAATGAGCTTTCCATATATAGTAAATTAATGAATGATGATGACACCTTCCTCACTACATCAACTCTTTCCGGAGATTTAATAACTATTAAACACGACTTTTCCATTAGGACCTTGACTTATCAAGTTCAAATCTGCTCTTATTGAATTTCTTCTGTTCCTTGTAACTTCCAAGGATTGACATCATCTATCTCACATATCTATCGCAGAAGAAATCCAGGAAAGACAGTGTCAGCAGGATCGATGAAAAATCTCATCCGACCCACCAAATTAGCAGTCCCTCTCACTCGAGGTATACAAGCCGGAAATTCAACAGGGCTATCTTCCTCGGAGACGATGTCAGCCTCAAAAACGGTACCGATTATAGATCGATGCAAAAGCTTGGACTTTCCAGCCCCAAGCCGTCCCTCGGCTAGAAGTACAGCTACTCTCGAAGCTGTACCAGAGCCACACGGAGAGCGATCAATCTGGCCATCTGCAAAGACAGTTACGTTGCGCTGGTGGACTTCACCAACTTCTCCCCTGCCTTCTTCGTTATAAAAAATCACCCCATATAGGTCATACTTTCCATAGTGCGCCCTTGCACCAAGGGAGGCTTTGATCTCTCGACCGAGGTTGATGAACTCGATGTATTTGCTCGGCTCAACTACAAGACCCAATTGAGCAGCGTCGATGGTAGCATAAACTGCACCTCCAAAAGCCAGGTCTACCTTGACGTCAGAGCTTCGCGAAGGGAGAGGGACGGTCAAAGCCTTGGCGATCTGATAGCTCTTGACATTGATAAAATCGCCATGCACGGGTTTCCCCTCTCGGACAGTGATTTTGGCCACAACTCGCCCGGACGGAACATCAATGACCACGTCAACGACGCCGTTATCAGGCACCTCGACCAAGTCGTTAGTGACTGCCCAATAGCCGATCGCTATAGTCCCATGTCCACACGCCGTTGAGAAGCCATCTTTGTGCCAGAACAACACTCCGAAATGCGCTCCGGAGTCATCAGCTGGCGTGATGAAGCCGCCGTACATATCTGCGTGACCACGCGGTTCATGGCAGAGAGATTGGCGGAGCTGATCAAGTGGGTGGTTGGGGGTACTGATAACATTGAGCCGTTTTTGGGCAACTGTTTGGCCCGTTGGGAGATGGTCTTCAGGGAGTTTGGAAACGATGCGGAAGGGTTCGCCGGCTGTGTGCCAGTCTTCTGTGTCAACCCAAAACGACATATTGTGGGATAGAAAGATCAATTACGTGGGATTTAAATGAGATGGTATGTTGGATTCTCTGTTATCATTTGTTTTCTCTACGGGTAGATATACCTGATCTCTGCATGAAGGTGTGGTTATACTGGTCGGACATTTGATCGGACATGGTCGCCGATGCGGGGGGTTGTGCCGGTTCCGTCCCCGGGTCGGGAAACAGCCTCTGAATGTCACACTGAAGAAACCATCGCGTACTACCATAAACGATACACACAGATTGAGAAAACATCAAGCTTTTCAAGGGTCGTTAAACAACCGGCAGTTAAGTCATGACGGCGTTGCGTAACCTTTTTGGTCACGCCATGTAGGTACAGTCGGGTAATATGAAGTGACAGATCGGCCAGTACGACGTTTTTTTTTATTTTTATGTAGCACATTTAATAACTCCACCCGTTGACCGTTGTTTAGGGGTCATGGTCATGTTTGTTTGTATTTAATCAGACGGTAACGGTCCATCTCTTAGTAGCTTGTAGTGCATTTTTTGTTGAGATAAGGGCGAGACAGTTAGCTGGTTCGAGGCTTGAAACATGGCATCAAACCAGCTAACCACACATATGAGTACACACACACAAATTCATTAATTAATTTCAACTTTACTATTCCATTGGCTTCAGTTTAAGGATTTCACACTAGCAGCTTTAGTCACCCTTTTTGGCAGAAACAGAACAACTATTGTCATAACTATTATAATTTTAAGTGGTGACCCGGAAATAGGATTCCTAAACCTGACTCACTTGACGCGGCTAGAGACAACGGCAAAAAAGCTTGATCTCAAAAGGAATGCAGGGGGGCTCCCTTGGGGACGTTACTGGGGTGTTGAAGTGAGGGCGATCGATAGTCCCTGGCCCCCCTGCCCTAAAAAGCTTGGTCTAAATAGACTAACATTTTCAGCTGCGGCAGGTGCATTTAGCTGGGACACCGTGCGTGCTGCCTTCCGCGTTTTCTCTCTATCTGTGACAGGGAGGACCAAGGTTCTTCCCGTCAGGTATCACCTTCAGCTTCTTTGTTCCTTATCAATTCTTCTCCCAAGTTTTCATCCCGTTTGCTACCTCTCTTGACTCATATCTACTCTCCGGCTTGCGACAGCCGGGTATTGCTTCTTCCCTTAGTGACCCACGCACGACCCCTTTTTTGCCTCTAATTCGATAATTAAGCATCTTGGTATGCTTAGATTCTCACTAGCTCATTCCAAACGCCCTATTACCATACCAGCATGCCCCAACCGTCTCAGGGGTTAATGTAAGGGGTAAAGTCCTTAATACGCCACCTGGTCCAGTGACACGCACCGGAGCAACGAGGCCCTTTTATCTTTGGCATCTCGTCACTCACTTGTTTTCAAGCCGTTTACCCGCCTTGGCCACCTGCTCAAATTGTCGGAATAGTTTCGACATTACATCATGATGGCTCAATCGCCTCAGCTGCTGGCTCTGGCGGCGAGGTTTCTACCGGTCTTCTTTTCTTTTTTGCTTCTCAGCGCCTTTGCTCTTAACCACATCTATACATCCGACGACCCGTATCGATGCAAAGCGCTTCTCGGAGAAAGCGAACGCAATGGCAGTTGGTTGCATGCCCCGGATGAGACTGGTGCTCGAAAACCTTTCACCAATTGGCAACCCGACGGATGTATGCTGCATCACTACACGACTGAGGATATCCAGCAATGTATGGGCGACAGACACATGGTCTTCTCCGGAGACTCTACAACACGACAAGTCTTCTGGGGAATGGCGAGGCTGGTACGTTGCACTGCACTGATAACATATCCTCGACTGTTCTGCTACTAACACCACCTAGTTGGATCGTAAAACGGCCATGAAGGAACGTAAAGACGCCCCTCGTCACAAGAGTTACAACAAGACTTTCGCCGACGTCAACATGCTACATATGTGGAACCCATATTACACGACTCATAAAAATAGAAGGTTCAAAAAGCAGCTCACCCTACTAAACGACGGAAAGCATCTGGAGAATAAGCACAAGCATGTTGAGATCAAGGAGAAGGGAGATCCAGGTCTCATCATGCTTGGTGCAGGAAGTTGGTACGCCGCAGGATTCTTTGCAAACGAATCCAAGACGCAGTTTGAATCAGCATTCGACAACATTACCGAGATTCTTCGTTTGGGCGACCTCCCCAAGTTCGGCACTGCACCCATGGACCCTGTGGAGGGTGTTGGCAACGAAGTCTTCATGGCTCCTGTTGCACCTCCATACTACAACGAGCTTCCATCTTCTCGAACAACGCCCAAAGGTATCCACAAAGGAGAAATCGAAGCCATAGATAAGTTCTTGTACAGTCAAGAGAATAAGCATGGCCTTCGACTGCTTCGAGCTTTCCCGCAATTGTCCCTGAACCAACCCGAGGCCATTGTTGACAGGACCATAACTGGACTTCACGTCATAGACTCAGTCGCTGAGATCAAGGCCAACATATTGCTCAACCTCAGATGCAATGCCAAGCTTGATAGAATGTCCGGTTATCCTTTCACTCGAACTTGCTGTACCGACTATGGCGGCAAGCCTTGGGTCCAACTCATGATTGTTGGTGTTGTGACCATCTATGCCGCTATATGCATCATCTTTGAAGGTATCAGCATTGTTTCCTCTGTTGAGTTCAAGTGGTTCAACATTAAGATTGGTGCTTTTGCCATCGCATTGCTTTACTGCTATGCAGCCGACCGCACACAGCTATTTGCCAAGGGTATGAAGGAGTTTGTTCCCTCGGAATTCTATCTCCTTATCATGATCTGCGGCATCGTCGGGGCGCTCACATTTCAAAAGACCAAGTTTCGCGCACCCCGTCTCCCTGGCGCTGAAGCTGCTGCAAAAGTAGAGGACGCAGGTATTCTTGCGAGAGACCAGACTGAAGAGTGGAAGGGGTGGATGCAGGCTGCTATCCTTGTTTATCACTGGACTGGAGCTTCGAAAAACCTTCCCATTTACATCTTCATTCGTTTGCTGGTTGCTGCCTATTTGTTCCAGACTGGATATGGACACACTATCTACTTCCTTGCCAAGAAGGACTTTTCTTTCCGCCGTGTTGCCAGCGTTTTGCTCCGGCTCAACATCCTGAGCTGCGCCCTCCCATATGTTATGGGAACTGACTATATGTTCTACTACTTTGCACCTCTGGTCAGCTTCTGGTTCCTTGTCGTCTTTGCCACCCTGGCCATTTGTTCTGGATTCAACGACAGCATCAGATTCGTCGCTAGCAAAATCGGTGCATCGTTTGCTTTCATCACAATTATTCTCAACTTTACCCCAGTCCTTGGATGGATATTCGCAATTCTCGATGTTGTCTTCCGCATAAAGTGGGATCTCAAGGAGTGGACTTTCAGAGTCACTCTAGATGGCGCCATTGTGTTTGTTGGTATGCTTGCCGGTATTGTGCATCAGCGAGTCGAGCGCGATAGTGCCTGGTACACCAACTATCAAGTTGTCGCTATCCCCTCGGCAGCGGCTATCGCTGGATTTGGCTACTTCTGCTTTTACCTGGAGAGCAAAAATCTGTATGTCTTGTTGCATCCGTTAATTTCGATTGTGCCCGTTGTCGCTTTCATTGGTATTCGTAACGCTACAACGCCAATGCGAAACTTTTACTCAACAGCCGCAGCATGGCTAGGCAGATGCTCTCTCGAGACCTTTATTTTGCAGTTTCACGTTTTTCTGGCTGCAGATACAAGGGGTGTCCTTCTGGTTGATGCTTTCAAGGGTGATGGTAGTTTGATCAACGACCGATGGCGGGATCTGGCTGTCATTGTGCCTATCTTCCTCTGGATCAGTCATCTAGTTGCTGAGGCATCTGGAACGATAGTCAAACTTGTCTTGGGTGCCCCTCCACCAAAACCAATAGTCCCAGGCAACGATGAAGAGGAGGGAAATGAGCTTAAGATCGTTGAGCCTCTTTGGGAAAGCTTGCCCATGTTCAACAACAGACATTTGGATCGTGCGATGAACCTTTGCAGGTCCTTGACCACGGGCCTCCATATGCGCATTTTGCTGATTCTTGGAACAATGTGGCTACTGAACTGGGTAAGTTGATACTCTATGATTCTGTTGTCACTCCTCTAACACGTTCTAGTTGTGGTGAACAGACATCCTTTTCGGGTATTCTTTTGCGACTTTGACTTGGATATGACTATAGAATAGTGTTTTTTCGCATTGCATTGGGCTTAAAGGTGGCTTGCAGGTCGGGCATTGCTGGGTTCCTGTAGCCTTGAACATTGATTCGGGCAACTTCCTTCGCGCGGTTTGACTTGGTCGATATATCATCGAGTATCAGATAGTTTGATCACAAGATTTTGAAATATATTTAGATGGCTCGTAAATGTTCCTTCATCACCTCCTTGCAAGTCTAGATATTACTTGGGTCGTTGTCTGAAATGCCACATGAAACTATGCAAGCCAAAGATTCGACAAGAATTGATATATCTTATGAGTGGGCGTATCGTTATAGCAAGACTGCCAGCTACCCTTACCAGTATTCCGCTTCGTCCACCTTCGTCAAATAAACATAAGTAACAATTACGATGTTTCTCCCAGGGCAGTATCCTCCGTAGTCAACCCAGCCCAATCCCAGCAGGCCTTCCACACAGCATCTCTCTTTTTATCATCCTTACACGTCACATCCTCTTCCTCCGGTCTCAAACCCATAAAATACCCCCTCACTCCCTTGAACTTATCGCTGACAGCAAGTTCGACGAGTTCTCGACCTGATAGCGCTGCTGGGCGTAGGGTATCGGTGAAGTACTTGAGGATTGGGAGAAGAAGTGCTAGGATGCCAAATGCGATACGGATAAGCGGCTTTTGGATCTTGTGTGCTCGTGAGTCGACCATACCGCCTGGGTCCATTGCTGTTGCTGTTATACCAGACAGCTTCGGATGCTAATACATGTCAGCTTTTGAATGATAGGTGGGTGTTTGAAGCTTACCTGTGCAAGTTTCTCGTTGAGATCATGCATGAACATGACATTCGCAAGTTTTGAAACGCCGTATCGGTGGAATCCATGGTTGTATTCTTGACCAGGTGTATCCGGTCCAGGTTTAACAAGTTGTTCGACATCCTCTGGAATACCAGTCCTGATACTGAACAATGGGTGGGACCTATCAGTGTAGTGGGTATCAGAACCCAGCATCACAATCCTCCCGTCCGAAGCCATCGATCCGAGAAGTCTAAGCACAAGAAGATAATGCGCCAGATGATTGACTTGAAATGTCTGCTCAAAGCCGTCGGAAGTGAAAACCTGGCCAGTCAAGGACATGGTGAATGCATTGCAGACGATAGCTTTGATGGGCGGTAGTTCACCTGATGCAACACGCTTGGCTACATTATCTGCGAAGGCGCGGACGTTAGAGAGGGAGATTAAATCCAAGGCTTCTATGTGGGCGTTTGAAGGCTTGGAGGAGATGACTTCTGAAAGTCTCGCGGTGTTGGGGTCGGAAAGGGCTGCATTGCGAACAGTGGCTAGTATGGTGTATTCTGGGTAGGCAGATATGATGTGTGAGACGAAAGGTATAGCACAGGAGCCGCTTGCGCCTGTTATTATAACTGTTCCTGTCATGGTGGTGATATGATGTAAGGTTTGACTGTGGGTTGACTTGCTAAACTGATGCTTGCAAGTGTGTATTTCCATCAAAGAAATCTCTCTTCATATTAAGCTCCAAGTCAATATTTATATGAACATTTCTCTTGGATCTTTTTCCTAGGAGAATTGGTCGGTCACGGTGTTGGTCTCGGAGTGGGGCAATTCCGTGCACGCCGGAGTTCCGTGGAACTCGGAACTCCCTGGTGCGGACTCGGCCATGCATTGGCATCACTGCTGTGACGTCGCACCTTTACGCCCATAAATGATATATATCAACTGTGTGGAACATGTCCCAGCTTTTCCATGATTAATTCAGATCAGAATTTTCAGTAATGGTTTAGAAGAGGGAATGCATGAGAAACTTGTCTATATATTCTGGCGCGATGACGTTGGCACGTGTTGTGACCCTTTCCATTTGACTCTAAACTCCAACGGTCATCAATTCGTCTGATCTTGATAGTAGCCATCTCGCGCTTCCGGGGCAGCACATTGAATTCCATCATGAAAGAGGACGATAGTGTCGTTCCTTGATTAGTCATCTTCACATGATAGTCCACATCACCAGTTCCAACTTTCAAAGTTAAACACTCATCACCACCTCACAACACAACATACATCAAAATGGCGGAAAGAATCAGGTACGAGCGCTCTCAGCTAGAGGCATACTTTGACCGGATCGCACTTCCTGTCTCCGATCGACAGTATAGCATTGATACTCTTTCATCCGACGCCCAACTCGACTTTCTCTTCTCCCTCACTCGGCAACAACTCCTCGCCGTTCCTTTTGAGAACCTCACTCTACACTACTCATGGAACCGTGTCGTGGATGTCTATGCGGACCATATCTACGAAAAGATTGTCGGAGAGAAGCGAGGTGGTTATTGTATGGAGAACAACAGCTTCTTCCATACAGTTCTTTTGTCATTGGGCTACGAAGTTTATCTGGTTGCTTCAAGGGTGTTCAACCCCGGTACTGAAAGATTTGGAGGCATTACACATTGCCTCAATGTAGTGACAGTCGATGGGAGATCCTATGCTGTGGATGTTGGCTTTGGGGGACGTACTCCCACTATCCCCATGGAGCTCATCCACGACAAGGTCTCTGAGCGATCTGATACAGGCAAAATGCGCTTGCGCTACGACACCATCTCTCAATATCTAAGCAAGCAAAAGATCTGGATATACGAATACCAATCCCACCATGGAGGAGACTGGACTCCCCAATGGTGTTTTATGGATTTTGAAGTTCTTCCCGAGGACATCAGCGTCATGAACATGGCACCCTCGAGAAGCCCGACGAGCTTCTTTACATTCAAGGTTGTCTGTGTTCAATTCACGTCTGAGAAAGAGGATTACTCAGAGGTGGACATGCGGGAGGTGAAGAAGGCGGGTGGCGCTATCGATGGTGCTTTGATCATAGAGGAGAACAATTTCAAGTATCGCAAGGGAGGCGATACAAAGTGGGAGAGAACTTTCAAGTCTGAAGATGAGCGATTGGAAGCACTGAGGAAGTACTTTGGTGTTGAGTTCACTGTCAAGAATCAGAGGGCTATCAGGGGAACTGTTGGTGCTGTTGCGTAATGATCGCGATGGGGTCGAATGAGACATGATATATATTTTTCATCACGACGATACACTGTACTGGAACTGAGTTGGATATCAACGCCAAAGACACTAGTGTCAAGACCTACTGAAAGTCCATGTCATCTAGAATAGCCCAAGCCGTTGAAGGACTCAACTGGAAATTATTAATCTCATCAGTCGCATCGCCCTTGGCTATGATGAAACGTGACACCTGCCCTTTAGCCTTCTGATCCAACTGCTGGGCCACTGAGAGTATTGTTCCATACGGCTCTGTCGGCAAGTGATTAGTCAAGCTCTCAAATGTACTGAAACACCCATCCAGCAACTTTCGATCTTGCACCACGAAACCGCGGTCCGGATATTCAATCATGTTAAGGACAAGGAGAATAAGGCACGAGAATGCACCGCACGTGTGAAGCCTATTAGTTGTTAGTATGTATGCGAGTAGTACTTATAAGTTTCTTACCAGAGCATGTACTCCGTTGGTTGTTTGTTGATAATAAACTCCATACAAATGCGACTGTATTCAACACACTCGTCCCAGCCGGGGGGTAATGGCGGTAGATCTCCGCGTCGCACAACAGCCTCATCGCTAACGTCTATTACAGCGGGTGTCAGGTAACGTCTCACCCTAATCATCCATGCATCTTCAAGAGTAAAGATAGAACGGATCTTGACCCGACACTCAGCATGCCGGAACCAGAGAGTCGTGATGAGATCTCTTGCTATCGGAGAGAGCCGTTTCTCGATGCCTTCCGCAGTGTGGAGTTCTGCAGGTATTTCACGAGTCCACTCCTTCAACATGTCTTCTATGCGAACGATAGCGTTTGTCCTTTGTTCTTGCGTGAGCTTTTGGGATTTTTGACTGTAGAGGAGATCATGCGTTTTGCCCTGTATGCACGCGAGTTGTGCGGTCATGCAGAGATAGTTGAAATGGACGTTATCGGTTGAGGAGAAGATGACGCCGAGATTATCTTCTGGGTCGATCTCGGGGAGTTCCATGTTTGTTTCGCTATCAAGCTGCAGGGCAGAACTTCGAGATCGTTGGGCCATTTCCTAGAAGCGATGAGTCTTCAATTAACAAGTACATGACCTGTCTGAACGCACCTTGTCATAAATATAGGAAAGCCAGAACAGACGACGTCTATGTGCCTGTTCTGCCCTTGGTAACCCCGTCAAGGTTTGCTTGAGATGCAGTCCCATACTCTGAGCCAGTCTCACGACACTCCCAGTCAGCACAATAGCTAATTGAAAGTCCGGGGATCCTTGAAACAGAATGACCATACCCAGGAGAATCTGCAATCCCAACAAGTCTTTTCCCGGTGTCATGAGCTCAGACATTACAGACCGTAGATTTTGGGTACAGTGGGCGAATTCTGGATCATCCACCGGTCGTCCCTCAACTATGCGGTAACTGAGAGCTAGAACGACATTGATGGCCGCCCATGGTATCATTGATCGTTTGGTGGATGATGAGAACCAGTCGAGAAGCATGCGCATAAACGCAGTCTCGTCAAACAATGGGATGATGACATTGTAATTGCGGAAGTAATTATCCACGACTGGAAGGATTTCTGATAGAGGCGCAAGTTCCAACTGGTTCAATGCCGAAGCCTTTGTGGTCTGTGGTGCAGAGTTTGTAGTATTTGTCGCTTCTCCAGGTGTGCGAGCCGATGTGGACCAACTGTTAGAAGAGCTGGAGAGGTCGATGTCAATCAGAGACAGGCCTTGGTTTGGCTGAGGTTCTGTTGCTGGACTTTGCCCTACGAATGCATTGAGAAGAGCCTCAATGGTAGCCAAACGCTCTTCAAGGACAGTAACTCGATCGGGTCTTTGCAGTTAGAATCACAACTAAATAAAACCAGGCGTTTTTGCTTACTGTGATGTTGAAGTGGTTTGCGTGGCTCCACCATGACGAGAAGTTGTCCTTCTTCTGGTTACAGTGGTGTTGCAAGTAACACTATAGAGAGTACAATTAGAGCACGTAGGCTTTTGCCCATCGCACTTAATTTTCCGCGAAACGCAATAGTCGCACGCTATAATTGACCCAAAAATCAGCCTCCGTATCTTTCCACAGTGTTTGGATCTAACCTTTTCGTCTGCTGGACTGCATGTCAAATGTTGGGATATCTCCGGAGTAATCAGACCATCGATGGGCGTCTTTAGCGGGGCTAAATGCTTTAGTTAGTCGGATAGCGGTGTTTGCAAAAAGCCGCCGGAAGAAGGCCGCTGACAGGGGCGGGAGAATTAGGGTACGTTAGGCTGGCATTTCATCCCTGAATATCTCTCTCCTTATCGTGGCGAATTCGCAGATCTATGATGCGGCCGTACCTTGTGTGGTTGCATGCCTAGATTAGGGTCATATGTCGGTGTATCTTATCTCAACATTTGGAGTTCGGTTGATCTGTCAAGATCTCAAGTTGTTGACTCGATTGAACTCAATCTGTCCATCACGTAAACTCTAGGTGGATAGATGCGGAGTTCTTCTGACATCGGCGGAACATAGTTCAGACGTCCCCGAATGGAGGCAGTGCGGGGTTCATCAGGTTATCCACATGTACATTCACAATCACGTCCACTTTTGATCCACGATGTGAATAACAAACTCCATTTTGATTGTGGCCCACGCGCGAAAGCAATGCTCTACTTCTATCGCGAGAAAGTCTAGTCTATCGTTTATGTCTATCTCGATGTCTATCGCCTCGTAACAATGACCCGGAGATCTACTCCTTGGCCCAGCGCAAGACACCAGGGTTGGTGGGGTCCTGCTCAACGTACTTGAGAGTGCCGAAGATGGTCCACAACTGTCCGATGAAGTTGCGGTCGTCACGGCAGTAGTGGTCGCCGATGACGGGCTTGATGGCCTCGGTGGCCTCGTCAGCATAGTAGAAGGGGATCTTACTGCGATGAGTGTTAGATGCTGCTGACTCGATGGAGTGGTGGTTGACTTACGGGAAAAGATGGTGGATAACGTGCTTCTCGATGATGCCGTGGAAGATGTGCTTGCCAATGAAGCCAAACTCACGGTCAACGGTAGCGAGAGCACCCTTGACGTAGGTCCAGCCCTCGGCGGTGTAGTGAGGAACCTCGCTGTGGTGGTGGTGGAGGTAGGTGATGGCGACTGATTGCAAGTTAGCGATAGTCCAACGGTTCGAATCGATTCCGAAGACTTACCGAGCCAGTTGTGAACCCAGAGGTAGGGAACGAGGTAGAGGTAGAGGACGGTGGAGACACCGACGTACTTGGAAGCGAAGTACAGACCGGTGAGAGTCAGAGCCAGGCCGAGATCGGTGATGGCAACAAAGACAGCCTCGCTAGGACGGAAAACAGCGCTGAAAGGGTCGAAGTGGCTGACGCGGAACCACTTGGCCAGGGTGCTCTGAGGCTCCCACTGCTTGCTACCCTTGCCAGCGCTGGCGTTGAGGAAGGTGTATGCTTGCCATCCGAAGAGCTGGTGGAAAATAAGTCTGACGAGCTGGGAAATGGGGGTGTCCTCCAGGAGCTCAGCAATGTCAACACCGCCAATGATAAGAGACTTGGAGGGCTTGGGCTGGGTGGCGGGGACAAAAGCCATGTCGAGGTCTATGTGTCCATGGAAGCGGTGGTGGCGGTGGTGGGAGTACTTCCAGCTGAAGTAGGGGACCATCAGGAACGAGTGGAGGAACCATCCGGTGACATTGTTGATCTTTCCGTGGAGAGAGAATGCACCGTGGCCGCACTCGTGTCCGAGAATCCAGATACCAGTGCAGAAGAGTCCCTGGACGAAGCCGTAGACCATCCAGGCGGCGACGCGGAGGGTCGGGTCGGGGATGTTGGGGATGTATGTGAGAGCGGCCCAAACGAGGGTAGAGACGACGGCAAAGTCGCGGACGACATAGGAGTAGGATCTAAGGAGCGAGGGCTGGAAGCAGTGCGCGGGGATGGCATCCTTGATGGTCTTGATGTCGGGGAACTCAGGCTGGGAGGTGGTCTTGAGAGTGACCTGAAGGTATCGAGAGTTAGAAGAGCTGCACCGAGCAAGACCAGAAGCTTCACCGACTTACCTTGAGGGGGTCCTCAACCACAACCGTGGTGGCAGTTCTCTGTCTGGTCGCCATTGTACCTTGTGTTTTCTGGGAGAGAAGGGAGAGAGTGCACAGCAGTCAATCGATCACTCTGTGGGAGAAAAACACAAAAGTTTAAAGGAAAAAAGGTTGAACGGAGGAGAGAGAAAAATCTTGGGAACCCTTCTGCCCCAACAAGCTCTCTTAATAACCTATTTTATCTCTACCAGTCGGTCTCAGGATGGATTGAGCCTTGACCTAATCCAGCGGTAGCTCTACGAAAAAAAAAGAGCGGATCTGAGAGGGACAAAAAGTACCCATCCAGCCATCCATGGGCCACCGGGGGGGGAGAAATAGGGGTCCAGACTCCGTTTGCACCCCGGGCCAGGCCAATTAGGCCGTGCTCGTGGGCCCACGATGTGCGGGAGATCATGGAGAGCAACTGGAGCAGAGGGCAAAAAAAAGAAGGAGAGCGTTTGGGCACAGTGGAGCAAAAACGAAACCCTTAAGTCTCTCGCAGTGTCCAGAGGCGAAGGTCCCCCCCTCCCAAGGAGCAAGGGGACCATGTAATCCCTTATTTTTGTTGAGGTTGCGAGGATCCGCGGTTAGTTGTTCTTTTTTTTGTTGCGGTGAGAAGGGGAAGAGGACATGTCAAATTCGCCTCTTCACTCGGCAGGAGAAAAGATACCGGGGGGGGTTTTTCGCTTTCACTTCTTGGTTGTCGAATACGACTTGAGGCGTTTCTTGCTTCGGGACACGTTGAACAAAAAACTTGAGGCGACCCTGACAAAAAGGGTTCGGTTCCTGAAGAGTGGGGCCGAAGTCGCAAGATAAAGATAAGCGTCTGACCTTTTCTCAGTGGCTGAGTGGCTGGATGTCACGTTTTTAGCTCAACAAAAGAAGCTTTCTGGAACTGGAACTGGGACCCGATTGCTTTTTTGCTGTTTTTTTTTTCAATGTGTTTCAGGTATTATCATTGGAAGTGTCAACTGTCAACGTGTCTACTTAATTAGCTTGGCTTGGTCAACTCAATTGACTGCATAATCCTCCCACGACACCGTTGCATTGTCTCATTTTAGCGAGCGCAAATCCCAATCGCTGCACCACATGTTTCTTTCTGTTCGTTTGCGAGTCGCGGAAACCCGGACCAATCGAGATCCGAACCGCGGCCAAGGTTAAGCGCCTCATCTTGAGTCAAGGTTTATTTTTTTCTGAGTCAGGATTTCACATGTTACGGATATCAATTACCATGTGACAGGATGCCTCTCAATGCAATGCCATTCTATTATTATTGTATCCCGCTGCCAAAGTAAGGTCTCTAACTAATCTATATGTGAAAGCGTGCACTATATACATTATCGTATATGAAACAAATAGCATTAAATGATTAAAATCCCAAACATGCCGTTGGTCCCTGCGCCTGTTTTATCGACATGGACTCTCGCTCGTATGCGTATTTCCCCTGTGTCCTATATGATCGTTTCATTTCGTTATTATATCCATTCATTTCCTTCAAAAAATGAACGAGGCGACAAAGACCAGGCATGTGTAAGCGGTCGTGACCGTGTATTCTGCCTCGAACCACGCTGCTTGACCGCCGAACGCAATCTTCTTGCTCGATGGCGTAGGATGCGCCACCTGTGTCTTCGGATCTCGGTCCAACAGGTCCTCACGGTCAGGCATGGCAGGCGGGTCGATCGCGTACGAAATGGGCGTCCACAGTGAGCTGCAGATGAACAGGAACGTCAGAGGCGGCCAGAACGCGTGCGTGAGAAGGGCGGTGAGGGTGTCGCGAACTGTATCCGCTGTCACGAATGAGCGGAATGAGGTAAGCACCACCGCGACGAGCGTGAGGTACACAAACGACAGGTGGAAAATAGCCATGTAGTTGATGAGAATTCCCCAAAGACGACGGAACATGTTCTTTCGAAGCTTGGCGTCACGCTCGTTGAGGGCTGAGCCTAGAGAGCCTGTGGGCTTGAAGGCCTGTGTCTGGCCACCGAGCCATGTTGGGAGAACGAAAGAACGGATGATGCACAGCGCGATGTACGGCGACATCCAGAGTTGATACCGTGAGCCTCGCTGTCCGGTGTGATAGCCCGCGGGGATGAACAGGGCGAACTCGCACAGACGGTTCGAGATGACGGATGCGAAGCATGCCCGGATCAACCATCGGAGCTGCTCATCAGTGGCATATGCGACAAGAGGCTTCTGCATGATCAAGATGATTGGGATGGCAAACATCGAGATAGTCAGGAGGACGGTGTACAGACTCAACGACGCGTACAAGAAGCCGGAGAATCGCTGCGCCGTGGTCATCTGTCGCACCTGGTCACCCCAGAGACAGAAGTTGAGCTTGAAAGAGGTATCAACAGTGCCGATGGCCCATCGCGTGCGCTGCTTCAGATGGCCACCGTAATCTTCAGGAACAGTGCCAAACTGGAGAGGTTCATGGATGAAGGCCGTCTTCCAGCCCTTACCCAGCATGAGCGTCGAGGTAGCGACATCCTCAGCCAGAGATCCGAGAGGAAAGTTTCCAATCTGGTCGAGAGCCTCTCGTCGAGCAACATAACCCGAACCGGTACACCAGGCGACACCTAGGGCATCCTTGATGGGCTCAATGACGTGCACGAAAAAGTCGAGACTCTGGGCTAGAGGATCAGAGGGAGGAGTGTTGTAAAAGAGCTGGGGTGGACAGGCGAGAGCCATCTTGGGGTCGATGAGCAGGTGAGGAACGATGGCACGAAGCCAGTCACGCTCGGGAATCTGTCACTATAAGCATATTGTGTTTTTCACGGCGGAGGTGCACTTACCATATCAGCATCCAGAGCTGCCATGAACTGACCGGCTCCTCCAGGCAGCTTATGCACCTCATCCAAGCCGTAGTTGAGATTACCAGCTTTGAAGTGATGGGGTTGGCCTGGAATCTTGACTCGGGCCATGTAGTACAAGTTCGGGTAGGTCATGGACAGCTTGGAACATTGTTGCTCGAGACCAGGAGACTTTCCATCGTCCAGCACAATGACTCGGTAGCGATCACGGGGGTAATCTAGATCACAAGTCGCCCGAACCGTGTCCATAACCAGGTCATCCTCCTCACCACAGCAGGTGACAAAGGCATCAACGGTGGGAACATCGCTACCTGTCAATCTCAACTTGGGACGCTGTCTCTTCTTCATCGACCACATAGTCCAAGTGTTGTGCATCATAGACGGGATGGCCACAGCAATCTCGACAGCGATGAACGTCCATGCTCCGCCATATGTCTCATCAGCAGCGTTCTGTGCCCAGATAACACAGGCGATTCTCAGCGCCAGATACGCCAGGTAGAGACCCGTGTTGGCAAATGTCAGCACAGGCACGAGACGGAATACCCATCTCTTCCAGCCCTTCCAGATGTCCGCATCGTCGCGCTTGTGGATGTGCTGGATGGCGCTGGTGTCGACGCTGTAGTCCTTGTGCAGGGTGCTGTTGCGCGGAGATCCCGCGCCGCCGGGCAGCAGGGCTGTGAGAGTCAGGTTGCTCTGGTTCTGTTTGTCGCGGAAAGAATAGTCAGTTATTGTACTGGGCTTGTTGACGAGGGTGCGGGTGCTGGGTACCATGAGGCTGGATGGTCTCCAGTCGACGGACGAGTTGCCCAGGTGGTGGTGCAAACGCCCTGGGGTTTCCGTCCCGCTGAGGAGAGACGGCGTTGCAGAGCGTGAACCGCCCGGTGTATCTTGAAAGTACTGCCCAGGGCTGCTGGCAATATGAGGAGGCCATTCTGGCGCTGGACTGTAGTCGTCGATATGTGCTTGCAGCGGGCGGGATGGTCTGCCGTGCTCTGTAATCGAGCGGCCATGCATGTCTTCCACAGAAGACTGGTAGGGAGAATACGGCGTGTAAGGCTGCCCTTCTGGAGGACCGTATGGCGAGTGCAAGTCCTCGTTGAAGTATTCCTGCTGCTGTTGTCTTTGCTCGTGCTGCTGCTGATGTTGACGCTGAACATCAATTTCTACCATCTCTCTCTCGTGCTCCTCCGCTGCATTACCACGATGCCCGTTCATCTTAGACGCATGCGTATAAAGAAAGAATGTTTCTCGGCCCGCTGGTACGAAAGTTAATTGGGCGCTGCTTGACGTACGTAGCCTTGGGGGTTGGGTTCTTAACGAGTGACTATGGAAATATACAAAGTTTGTGTAGATGAAAGAGAGGGAAATACCAAGAGGTACAGAGTAGAGTATACAAAGAGAGAATGTGGTTCGAGGAGAGAAAAAGCAAGGGAGAAGAAGGGTCAAGGTCAAGGCCAAAGATCAAAGGTCCTGGGGGGGTGTCATTTGAGTTCCAGCGAGAGACTGGTACGTCTCCAGTCTCTGCAAAGTATGTATGGCATTGGTAGTAGTCTCTGTGTTATTCTTGGTAAACAAACTCCAGCCACCCCCATCCCATCACTCGGTTCTTCTCTCACAGATCACACACGCCGAGTACTAGTAAAAACTGGTCCAGGAACAGCGACATTCTTCGTATCGAGAGACCCAATGGGACCGACACGACTCCCGGACCAGGGCTATCCCAGCACTAGATCAGGGGCATGCTCAGCTGGAGCCATACGCTATCAGGCGCGATTGTAGATGCTTTGATTGGTTCACGCATGACGATTTCTGGTATGTCGGCATTTCCACACAGGGGCACTTCAGCTCCGCATATGCAAGGGAGGGGGGGAGTGTGCATGGACGAGGGAGACGACAAGGCCCAAAGAGGAAATACAGGCCTGTGCAAAGATACACGGGACTTCCCTGAGCGATCGTTGCGCCAAAAGCTTGTTCATCTTCCCCCTTCGCATGTGCTTCTCAATTGTCCAAAGAACGACATCAACTCTTTTTGTCTCTCTCTCTCTCAATCTCTTGCACATACGACGACACCATGACAATCCGGTTCCTCATCAACTTCGGCCTGCTGGCGCTGCCCATCGCCATCACGCTGGGTGTCTTGATCGGTCTGCAGACTCAGCGGGAAGCCAGCGGTGGTCCGCCTCTGTTCAAGCCTGACCCCAAGCCGACAGACAGGATCAAGAAGAAGAATGGCGTCTTGACTGAGCAGCACTGTCAAAAGTCTTATGGTATCCATCCCGAGACCAAGGGCCAAGAATTCACACGTTAGTGAACCTTTTTTTCTTTTTTGTTGCTTCTAGAAACGATGGCTTTGTGCCACGAGATGCATGTAGCTTTGCGTTTGGCGCTCGCCGTTTTATCTCGTGCTACTTGATGCTGACTATCTGTAGTCAATCCCAATCAGTGGGGTTGGAACGAAGGCGATGACGGAGGTTTATGTTTATATGTAAGTCTATTTCTTTCTCTCTATATATAAGACCCCCTTCCAGTGTATATGTTATCACGATACACCCGCCATGCTATCATATCCTTCACCATCCTAACATCCCACAGGTTGACATCAACAACAATGAGACATATGCTACAAAGACAACTGCTCCCCGCTGGTCCGTAGTATGGGAATACCCTCAAGGTCCAGAGACAGCTCCTGTGCACGCCTTTCCCAACATCAAAGTCGACGGCGATGTCTTCCCCGCCAAGCTCAACGTCATTGACAAGATTGAGATCGACTTTGAGTGGACATACTCGCTCGGCAACAAGTCTACAAAGGGCTCCGAGCCTGCGACCAAGACGGATCTGACTGACCTCAAGGACCACCTACTCAATGCCAACGTCGCCATGGATATGTTCATGGACAAGGACCAGAAGAAGGCGCAGGACAGTGAAAAGGCGTCGCATGAAGTCATGGTGTGGTTTGCAGCCATAGGTCCTGCCACGCAACCCCTCGGTTTCAACGTCGACGGTTCCAACCCTCTAGCTACAAAGACCCTCCACGGTACAGAATTGTAAGTTATTCCCCAGCGTCGCAACGTTGCAAACTGACCCCTCCCAGCAAACTCTATTACGATAAGAACCAGGCCAACCAAAAGGTCTTGACGTGGTACGTGGAAAAGCCAACAGAGAAGTTTGACGGTGACCTCTGGCCTCTTGTCGAGGAGATCTTGTCTATGGACAATTCCGATTACCCCTCCTCGTCAGATTACATCGGCTACATGTCGTGGGGTACTGAAGCTTACTCGGTCAACACAACCGTGACATTCGACGTCCCAACCCTATCAATAAACGTGGAGAAGAAAGCCTAAGGCGGATTAGATAATTTTTATTTTCACCTGCATATAGAAATAATGAATGGCGTTTTTATTTTGGGTTAGATCAAATACGTTTTACCACACACGGGATGTTGATCATACACCACATCATCTCGACCGGGCAACCAGACAAAGTTCTCCCTCGACAAAGAGATCAATTACAAAAAAAGCCACGGCTGGTGCAGAAAGGTTAGTGTATGGTGTAAATAGACTATTGGACATAGCGCCTGTGATTGAGAAGTAGTGGAGGCCGCAACGAGACGGCAAGTTCGTATTTTTCTGCTGGTGTCAATTCATCTACTCCGTACTCCGTAGACGAGCGGTTTTTAAGGGAGGGGCACGGATGCTTTCTGTGGGTCAGGTACCAGCTGAAGGGTGGATTTATCACGACGATCCATGAGAAGTGAACTCTATTATCGGAGGCACCGGGATGAAGTCTCTGTATTCAACAAATTGTTTTCTCTCTCAAATGAGCTCTTGCTAATCATTACCGCAACAATTCGGACTTGCAGCCAGGCATGAGGCCCGTATCAGGCGACAAACGGCTTACAACCAACACGAACAAGGTTCATATCAGTAAGCCGTGCGCGACGGATCAACAAGCTGCAAGCGAATGTCAGGGGGTTTAGTGTTCCCTAAAAAAGCATTGATCCCTGTAGGGAACGGCGTCAGCGGGCATGGGATGGAAGATATCGTATCATGTCTGGTAGTAACCTCGTTATCTATGAGCGCGGGCCAGAGAAGCATAACCGGCCATATAATGGCAAGTATTGTAATATTAACCCATCAATGACTACTGCGACTGTTAAGATGGCTTTCTATCTATGCGCCCAGCAGAATCCACATCGCGACTGTTCATGTCAACAAGAGGCCCACGTAAGCTCCTGAATAAAAACGTCAACGAGGTATCTCAATAACAAAACATCCCTGCCCTTTGTCGATCAATCCGACCAGGCATCAAAGCTGGTGGCCTGATAGCACAAGATAAAAGCAAACACCATCACCTCTTGTCTCAAACTAACGCTTGTGATTGTGATAAGTTACCGGGAAATGAGGTGGCATCTTGCCAGAGCCACTCCCGCACATTTTGTTGAAGGACCTAGCAATTGACTTTGCTTTGCGATCTAAAAACTTCAATTCAACTTGCCAAGCGTCTAAGTCGGGGCCACATTCAAGTACCGCCGATGGGATAAAAATATCTCACTGACAATCCCCATGCAAAACTTTTTTTCTCCCATGAGCCGCTGTTCTAGCGCGCACCCTAACTCATCCCAACCCTATCTTAGACGTCATGGGCCCATTCGACGCCGCGCGCCTTGACCCCGAAATTAAGCATCGCCCAGGTCTCGCCAAGGGATGTGTACCTGCGTCAGGGAGTTTTCTCTTTCTTTCTTTTTTTCCCCTGCTCGTCCGCCCCTTGCTAGTGTGACAAGATAAAGCCTCAGACGTGATTGAGTGTGAGATAGCATACGGAGTAGGATGTCACCATGGAAAATTAGGTCTTGTGAAAAAAAGCTTATCTAGGTTGTAGCACGATGGATTAAATTGGAGATCGGTCACTACAACCGTGGGGATAAGAATGGTCGCAGGTTGTTTTGGCAACGGCCAAACGGAAAAGTCAATTCGAGGAGATGGCTGATAATGACGATTAGATACGGAAATGGTATTTGCGGGAACGCCTGTACACAAGAGACCGGCATCACGGTATCCTTTACTTGGAATTAATGGGGTTTATCATCTTGTTGCAATACACCCCGCGGCGGGGATGATCCAGGCACTTTGACTTCTAGCAACATTTCATGCAATGCTCATTGGCAAAATTGACACCCAATGTTTGAGAACATGGAATATTTACAATTTTGAGTCATGTAAATGTCCACACGTGTCTTGGTCTCGAAATATGCATGATTCGTTCCATTCCTTTGCTGAGACAGCCAGTTTCATCAACCAAGTTTCGTCGTGCTTGGTCCTACCCTATAGCCATCTTTCGTAGAACTTGACCTTTTGTGCATCCATGGAGCTTCAACAATTATGGTACACAGCTGGTTGGTCATTGAATCATTATCTCAATGATTAGACGGTAAATTCAGTCTCAAAATGCTGTTGATGTGCATGAACACTCCACGTTGGACAAATTGGCAACAATGTTACCCGGACAGAATTTACCACAAACCGTGCCAAACATCAGGCCTTTTTAGCGTAGTCTCAGTGAAGAGTCACCGGTGTCTCGTATTTAAGAAGCTCCGAAAGTCACAATCACAAACTTTTGGCTTATTTCCCATGAGATATCGCCGTAACGGTCAATCAAGGCATAGCAATTCGGGGATTCAAGCGGAGAAAAGGGTCAAGAGAGGAATGTCACAATATTTGCCAAGATGGAACCCGCTGTAGACTCGGTGATACATGTCTTAATTGAGCCTCCCTTCTACGCATAATCACGATCTTTGGACGAAATGCCCTCGATCGGCCCAGACATCCATCCCTTCCCGTGGTCCATTCCACAAATCCCGGTCTAGGGACGATGGTACACGAGCGCGAATACATAAGTACAACATCATAAATTCTACGTCCTCAAACATATGTCTAAGACGTTCCACCTTGCGTCGGGCCGGCCGCGTTCTCCAATAGCTTCAAAACGCGCCCATGGATGCCTTGCCAACGGGAGTGATCCTACGCACGTGAGATCCCAGATTCGCCAACAGAACCTCATCAACCCGCCTATGCTGCGTGTCTCAATGAGATTGTTCGTGCCTTCCATGGGATGGAGTATGGTTGGAACACGACGCGACTTGTTGGACTTCAGAAGCATCGTGCTTGCGGTGCTGCTCCAGATTGGGCTACTCGTGATGGACGCGACGGGCGAACCAATTGAGGGCTCTTTCGCATAGTGCAGAATTATCCCTCTCAGTCAATATGTCACGTCCATGAATGTATGCGTGTACCTGATAACAATCATGTCAATTGATACCAGAAGTCGGGGAAGCATCACGTGCTGTCAAGACTGAGGTAAGCTTCCCGTGCAATTCTCGACTTGAAGACTGACTGGACAACCATCACAGCCGTTAATCCCCAATCACATCAAGCCGTGCAAGCGCATTACTTTCCTCGCGGCCAGTGATGCCAGTGGTTAACAATTTGCTTTGGCGAAGTGGTTCCGTTGATACATCGCCTGTCCCCAGGCCCATCACGACAACCCTGAAACCACAAGTCATTCATCAACGACAAGACCACCACCTGCCTCTCTCTTCTAGACCAAAAAGCAAAAGACACACCACGAAAGCTAAAAACATACAACAGCGGGGATTCGCTGGTCGTCACCGACCCAACTACTAATCCGCCCCTTACCAGCTTGACTATGGGAGAGCGGACGGGATCCCGTATTTTCTGGTAGGTATGGTCGTATGTGATAGTCAAAGAGCAAATCGGAGTTTATATAGCAACACCTGCTCTTTACCCAGTCGCATAGGCGCTCATGCGAACGGACGACAGCGTGCAGCATTCAGTTGTCGGATTTTCTGACCAAGCATCACAAAAGATGCACATATTGCAGGGCTATTCAATTAGTCACCAGGAATCGGAGACTGTCATTGTTGTTTGGGGCCAAAAACTCTGCTGTATTGTCTATCATGCGTTCATGCTGGCAGCGAAGGTGACTAAAGTCGCGATGATCATGCATCCCATCGTGAAGCTGTCTAGTGATAACACATCGCGCCCCAATACAACACTTCCATCACCAAAGCGCAGGCGAATTGGCAAGAATTAGGAGTCGAACCACAATAGCGCATGGGACAACATGAGATGTGCAAAGCGGCTTGAGATCTCTGCGGGAGACGCATGGCGAGCACAGAGTAACAAGAACAAAAGAACAGAGCAGCTGGCGAGTGGCGATGTGAATTCTATCGTGGTAGGCGACTGCACACTCGTCGTGATGCAACGTCACCCGAATATTTTCCACCATTCCAACCTCTGATCGTATCATTGTGGCCCTTCTTTACCCTCCTCCCAATCCTTCACTGCAGCAGCGAGTGCCTTTTTAGCATTCGATTGCCGCGCCAGGAACGGGCCGTTGAAGATGGTATAGAGAGGCATATGGCTATTCGCATGGTCGGCGGCAAACTCAACAGCGCAGTCCCTACCCAGCGTTTGCTTGGCGATCTTGACGCTCTCGCGAAGCATATCTCCACCGAGTCCCCGACCGCGATATCTAGATCTCGTCGTCCACCCACGGATGACTGCCGCTTTGTCGCGTTTGTTGAGACGAAGAACAACAGAACCGATGATATCATCCCCGAAACGTGCTCCGACGATGGTATCTTCCACACCATCGTTCTTGAGCCAGTCGAGCCAATCAGTCTTTTCAGCGATGCGAATATATGCGCTGGCCAAGTAGCGGATTGCCACGAGGTATGTGATTATGACACCAGGATAAATGGTGAGCATAGCGGATAGGTCCTTGCTGACGCCAGCGCCATAATGCGCGACTGCGAGGACCGCTGCGAAGATGGATAGAGAGGCGGGGTGGAAGATGATGGTGCGTAAGGCTGTTTGTTGCTGTTGCGCGACGCTGTCGACGACCAGTTTGAGAGCGGCGTTCTTCTCGTTTGGCCGTGTGAGAACCTCCATCGCCAGAGGTGGAGGTTCTGACGGTTCAGACATGGTTGTGGAAATCGTTGTGCAAGTCATGGAGGAGAATGAGTACGTGATGTGTCGTGTGAGAGACTGAGAGGCATGCTCAATAGACTTCAGCGCATGTGGTATGGGTATAATCGCACAGCTAGAGGTCAGTCACAGCAGTAGCGAGGAGAATAAAAAAAGATCAAGATGTTGACACGACAAACCGTTCAACAGAGAACAATCGCTGGCGGAATTACACCGGCAACATAACCAAAGCTGAAGCCGTGATATCCGATCCTACCAATTCGGTGTCCCAGAATGGGAACTGCCAAGCAATAGCGCCCGAGTTCTCGGGGTCTAATTGTCGATATGGTTTAAAAGCTCAAAAAACAACCATAATATGCCCGTCATGTTAAGCTTGCAGGTCGGAGGCACGCTAATTCCGTTTGCCGGTTTGCCGACCTACGCCAGCCAATCACACCCCCCCATGTATCAACGTGAATCGTTTATACGCTGTTAGTAACGCCGAACCTGCATTTCTTCATCGTCCCAATATCAGCCTCAAGACATATCTACTTGAAGATGGAAGAGCATGTACACTAAGCCGATAATATTACTGGAGGGACATGTGTGGGTATGAGTTGGGAGTTCGGTTCTGACGGCACTTGGTGCAATTCATCGGTGGGTGAATAGAGAAGGATTGTTAGTAGTCTTGCAGGTCGTTTAATATTTATATCTGGCAGATCGTTCTTTATTTCCAGACTTCTAGGCCTTTGTATTAGCCGCAAGGATCATTTAGTCTGGAAAGCAGTGCCTCTGGGTACCGATAACCACTTACACGCATCCATCCGTACACTTCAATCTTTTACCCCGAAGGCTCGCTTCTACTTTGATTAATTATATTGTAATATTTGTGTAGCCAAAATGGCTGACCATAATCCTGCCCCCAATAACAAGACATCGGGTGGAAATTCCGGTAAGTCAAAGACATTCGTTACCTAACAAGCCGCCCAGCTAAAACGTGACCAGCCTTCCACAACTTCAACAATGATTTCGCTCATGTAGCTGATCCCAATGAGCGTCGTCGCCTTGCTCTTGCAGAGATTGACAAGGCTCCCTTCGGATGGTATCATGTCCGAGCTTGTGTCGTCGCTGGTGTCGGCTTCTTCACTGATTCATATGGTAAGTGACGATACTGTACCAATACGAAACTACACATGGCTAAATACGCTATAACAGACATCTTTGTCGTATCGATGCTCACCATCATGCTTGGAATCGTGTACCATCCCGGTAAGGGAAAGCTACCCACGAGTTCTGATAACGCCATCAAGCTGTCCACTTCCGCCGGTACTGTTATCGGCCAGCTTGGGTTCGGTATGCTCGCAGATGTTGTAGGCCGTAAGCGTATGTATGGTCTGGAGCTCATTGTTATCATCTTTGCCACTCTGGCCCAGTCTTTGACTGCTGGCTCGCCTTCTACCTCGATCGTGGGTGTGTTGATCTTTTGGCGAGTCTTGATGGGCGTGGGTATCGGCGGTGACTATCCTCTTTCTTCGATTATTACTTCCGAGTGAGTTAATCTCCCATCTTGACGATGTATCAACACTAACGTATGTAGATTCGCTACCACCAAGTGGCGAGGCGCTATGATGGCTGCTGTCTTTGCCATGCAGGGTATCGGTCAGCTCGCTGGTGCTTTGGTTATGATGTTCCTTACTCTCGGCTTTAAGTCTTCTCTTGAGACTGCTGCTGATACCAAGAGTTGTACTGGAAACTGCCAGGAAAGGTCGGTTCACTTCCCCCTATATCGGTCACCACCCTCCTCTCCCTCAACATACTGATAATCTTTTAGCGTCGACAAGATGTGGAGAGCGCTTGTAGGTATTGGAGCAGTTCCAGCTTGTATTGCTCTCTATTACCGTCTCACGTATGTCTCCTTGCCCTTCATCTCACGGCCTTGCTAACTTGAAAAGTATACCAGAAACGCCCCGGTATACCTTCGACGTTGCTCGCGATATTGAGCAAGCTGATGAAGACGTCAAGGCTTACATGACTGGTAAACGAGAGGGCGATATTGATGACGTTGCTCGTGCCCAGGTCCAACAGAGCGCAAAGACCAATCTTGAGGTGCCCAAGGCTAGCTTCAAGGACTTCTGCCAGCACTACAGCCAGTGGAAGAACGCTGCTATCCTCATTGGAACTGCCGGTTCATGGTTCTGCCTTGATGTTGCTTTCTATGGTTTGTCCCTGAATAACGGTACTATCTTGAAGGTCATTGGATACTCTACCAAGGACGCAACCAATGTATACGAGTATCTGTACAACACCGCGGTGGGCAACATCATCATTGTCCTAGCCGGTGCCGTACCAGGATACTGGGTCAGTGTGGCTACGATTGATATAATCGGCCGTAAAACGATCCAATTAGGTGGCTTTATCATCCTGACAATCCTCTTCATTGTGAGTTATTACTACCAGATATATGCATCACAGCTAACGAACGTAGATCATGGGGTTTGCCTACAACCACATCACTTCCAACGGTCTGCTCGCTATTTATGTCCTCGCCCAATTCTTCTTCAACTTTGGCCCCAACACTACTACCTTCATCGTCCCTGGTGAAGTCTTCCCTACCCGCTATAGATCTACCTCTCACGGTATTTCTGCTGCCTCTGGAAAGATCGGCTCCATCATCGGCCAGGGCGCCATCTCCATCCTTCGCACTCATGGAGCTACTGAGAAAAACGAAGCTCCCTGGATGGACCATGTTCTTGAAATCTACGCTCTCTTCATGCTTCTCGGTGTCTTCACAACGCTCCTCATCCCTGAGACTGCCCGCAAGACCCTCGAAGAACTCTCGGGCGAGGACGACTTTGCTAACACGCATGACCCTGCTCTTAAACCCGAGTCTCAGTCTGGCAAGCCTGAGCGAACCAGTGTTTAAGCTACGGAATGCTGGAGGCACTTAAGCCATGAACGGCAAAGCATCAGCTACTTGTTCAGGCGATCTCAAACAAAGCCTTGAAGCAAATATCAACTAGAGCGATTGAATTGTTTCCGTTCCCACGTCATATAGACCTACTGCTTGATATTGTCCTGGGAAAAGAGTGTGAGGATGGGGTAATGATAGATAGTGAGATACTCTGTATCATAATAGAGAAGAAGTCTGAGTGCCATAACTAGGCCATATCTTTCAAACCTTATGGAACATCTGTTAAAAAGCATGATATGGAATCTGGACCAACATGAGATTTATAGGTCACTTTGGACGAGCACTAATACATGCATGATGATGCTCAAATGACTCTATCGAAATCACCCTGGCAGGTTTTGACCTGGCCAACGGCTGACACATCAGGTAAGAGCACGTGCTTTATCTGAGGAGGGTTCTCCCCGCGTATCGGCGCCTTTGCAAGGTGTCAGAAGATTCGATGTTTTAGGTAAGGAGTTGGATAAAGATTAGGTAAATAGAGTCAAGTCTTATGCTAAAGCTGCCTAAAACCCTTTGTCACCTAGTCTCAGGTGGTCATTTCTCGTGATGCCTAAGGCCTCTGCAGCTCACTCTCCATTGCGTTGACGACGGACTGCCATCAGCACCATTAATTTCTATCAGTGCTATGGAACGTGATGCCTGATTATGTTAGAGCGTAGTAGTTCGGGCTTAGACAAAGTTACAATCATGTGGTATATTCGTAATAATTAAGCATTTACATAGCATAGTACTATCCAGTTAACTGGCTCGCCAATTTGAAGGTATATCCGTAAACCATTACCCAACACCAAAAAGCATTTTATCTTCTTTACTGCTTCTTGCTACCGCCGAGCAGTCCACCAACGGTATTACCAACACCCTGTCCAACATCTTGCAGACCCTGAGCAGCACCTTTGCCACCACCTACGACCGCGTTCGCTGTCGAGTTCATGGCACCAGCACCAGGAGCATTCTTGTTGACATAGCCGCCATCGTTATCCTTGCCTTGTCGCTCAGCGCGGTTGATGCCTTCCTTGGAGGCGAGGTCGCCGACGGGTTGTAGGAGACCACCCTGGCCGACTTGTCCGCTGGCGAGGTTGTGGACGCCGTCTTGTAGGTTGTCGACTTGCTCGATGCCAGTGACCTTGGTCTTGTCGAGGTTTTCTGCGAGGTGTCAGTGTGATACACAGTAACTGGGGGAAAGTGACGCACGCTTGGTGGCGTAGCTGGCCTTGTTGTCCTTTGTGAAATAATAGAGAAAGTTATCCTCGATCCAAGGCATCCACTTCTCGTATTGCTGGTTATAGGTAGCCTTTGTCCACTCCATGATGAAAGATGTATATAGAAAGTGTTGAAATGTGTGTTTATCGGTTTATCGTCCAAGGCTTTTATCAACTTATCAAGACCCAAGTGGAAACAGGCGCTGGATACGCAGATTTATACGCAAGAAGCATCCGCATGATGAATAAGTACGTCATATAAGTAGCAAGGATCTGAAACGATGCAGGGTTCAATCTCGTTAATCTGACTGGTTGTTTGATGCTTGTAGTTGGGTTGAACAAGATATTTGGTTGTGGCGCAAAAACAGGTTTCCTCAGTAAAGCCTGGCATCGGTTACGACAGCCTGTCGTGGCGCGACGTCATTTGTGTGCAAGGTTTCCAGGGATTAGGAGAGATGAGCCACATCCATAAAATGACATGTGAAAGGATTGACGTTGCCAAGACCGATCGCTTAACGGTCAATTAAGCTTAATACTTCTGACTCGCATGGAAGGCGCGATGGAATCCGTTTATTTAGGGTGATGGATCTCTAAACGACCGAGCTCATTCTATTGAATATTCCTCGTGGCTCTATTAAACTACGCGGCATTTCAACCTTCGATCACCCTACCCTAGTCCTTGTCATCTCTAACCAATGTACACCGCAGACTCTTTCCATTTGCTATCCTCCCGCAGTCTATCCATGTCTTCGTCTCTAAGCGAAATCGCTACGGTAATCTCTCCGTCTGGTCTCTTCGGTAGGAGATACACAAGCGACTCAACCGGTTCGAAGCGCGGCCTTCGCACACTCTCAGGCAAGCCAAGCCCAAACCCAAAGTCATACCCCCAAAGTCCCGTCTTCGCCCACGAACTCAACATGATATCCGTAGAGGGGTTCACATCTGCTGTCAGCGACACACCTGACTTGTCCTCCTGACTGTGAAGATATGTCACCATGGCTTGTGTTCTTTGTCGAAGCTTTGGAGCATAGAGTTCGCGACGCAAACGCAGTGCGACTTGCCCGAGTGATTCATAGGCGATTTGCGAGAGTGTGGTGTCAGAGTATGTCATGTTTTGCAACATCCCAGGATATCGCTTAGGCACATCGAGGTGCGTACGAACATCCACAGCTCGACAGAATAGTGTTGATGTGGAAGCATCAGCCCGGTCGAGACGCACGCGTGTGACAGACTGCCAGACAAACGCCGAAAGAGCATCATCCGTGGACACGAACTCTTTTGAAGCGTGAAGGGCATCCATCGCCTCGCGTTTGAGGTCCGAGAGAGCTTCTGGGCTGAATGAGAAGCATGCCCAGCTTGATGGCGGCGGTGTGGGTTGTTCTGTTGATGGAGGCGCTTTAACGAGCTGGTGATTAAGCGCGAATTCAATTTCGTAATTCTCGAGAAAAGGGACTATAGTTTTGCGGTCTAGGTTCATTGTTGACATCTCCTCCTGCGTGAACGGCTCGTCGCGACAAGCCTTTGACAGCAATCGAATAACCTCGTCCTGTCCCGTGAAGTCGAAGCAAGCATGTTGAGCATTGACAGTAAGTATAAGCCCGCCCTCAATAAAATTGAGCTGAAATAGCAACACGGGCTCAGGATCATCAGGTGAATAATCGGGCCCAAGAGGCAACGTCTTTCGTGGAGCGATAACGTTCTCATCAAACATGCTCATCGGAAACCCAGCCTTTCGCAAACCCTCCATTGTAGACGCAGAGGTATCATCGCGAAGATCCTTGATCACAAGCCGTGGAATCTTCCCAAAAGGTTTGATACTGAAGACACCGCTGCTTCCTTCTCTGGCGTCGCACCTTACTTGGCCTGCGACCCAGGGGAACGCTTCCGACAGCCGCAAGAGGCCGGTTTCTAGAGTGGTGACGATGGCGGGGTGCTTGGATTGATCTGCGACAGGGAAGCAAAGGCTTATTTGGGTGTATATTCTCATAAGAGGCTGCTGCCCCATGATATCTAGCTCCATATCTAGAGCTGGTGTGTTTGTATCGGCCATAATGTGAAAGTTAAAGTTGAAGTTGATGGTCTGCACTGCAATCGTTGGTCATGGCAGTGGTATTTGTAGGTGAACATTTACAGAACCACCTATAGCGGTACAGTGGGTGGCCCACTGATCAACCATGAGGGGAGACAGAAAACACGGGACGTGATGATTGACCCCATCGTGGTTAACAAGATCTACGCGTCTCGAGAATTTTGTCACCCCGATGGACTCAGGATGAGTCAAGCACCTATTCCCAATTCTGGACAGTTGCCCCACTGAGATGAGCCTGTACCCAACTTAAACCCTCCACAGAAGAGCTGTGAGTTTACATGCTTGGCACTCCAGCAAGCATCGTTGCGCGAGGGAAGCAGGGGTAGAACTTCAAACCGAGAGCACTTCAGCCTGTAATGAGTCCAAAAATTCATGTCTATCATTTTTCTCCTAGGTATAGTTCATTTTTAAGCAACCAACGCCAGCCATGCAGTCTAAAAAGCCTCATTATCTCACGTCCTACGTAGATCTAATCCCGTATTCCCAAACCAAGATCCCATCTATGTCTTGTCAAGTTCCCAGTGTTCTAAGCGCGTCAACTGGCCATCTAGAAGTTGGTCACGTCGCTAGCTCCAGCAGCGCTCTGCTTCTGATGAGCAGCCTCAATGATCTCATCAAGGCATCCGGAACTGGCGGCAACGAGACCGAGCACTATCATATCGTCAGTCGTGGTGATGTGTAGCCAGATTGAGATACTTACGTGAAGGGGCGGGTGCCAGAGTCTTGGACTTGTACTCGGGGTGAGCCTGGAGACTAATTGACAGTTAGCGATTGCAAGGCAAATACCATGAGATACTCACCCGACGAAGAAGGGGTGGTCCTTCAGCTCAATTGTCTCAACACGAACACCTTGATCATCCATGGAGGTCAAAGAGAGGCCGGCCTTCTCAAGTTCCTCAATGTAATCAGGGTTCACCTCATAACGGTGACGGTGACGCTCCTCAACAACATCGACGCCGCCATACAAGCCTCGGAGCTTACTCCACTCGGTGCCAGGCTTGAAGTGTGATGTACGGCTACCAAGTCGCATGGTACCACCCATTTGTCTGTCATTTGTTAGTGTTGTTATCGGCCGCGCTTCAAGGAAACTTACTCCTTGGAGCCCTCGGGCATGAAGATAACGACGCGGTGCTCCGCCTGAGCAGAAAACTCCTCAGAGGTTGCGTCCTTGAGACCCATCACGTTACGGGCATACTCAATAACAGCAGTCTGCATACCCAAGCAGATACCAAGGTAGGGGAGCTTTCGCTCACGAGCCCACTTGGCAACGTCAACCATACCGCGGATACCTCGTGTTCCGAAGCCTCCAGGGACGATGATACCCTGTGCCTTAACAACGTGAGCCCATGCCTCGTGGAACTTGCGGGGATCCTTCTGCTGCATATCAGGCTCGAGATGCTCCGAGTCGACGGAGACGAGGTTCAGCTTGCGCTTGCATCGCATTGCTGAGTGCTCGAGCGCCTTGTGAACACTGAGGTATGAGTCATCCAGGCTGACGTACTTGCCAACCAGGACAATGTTGACGGGCTCGAGGTGTCGGTCGGGGACGACAGTCTTCTTCCAGAGGTCCCAGAGAGCCTCACCCTTTTGAATCATGGGAGGAGTCACCTGGCAGCTCTCAAGGGCCAGACCCTTGCGCAGGAGCTTCAGGAGACCCTCCTGTTCAAGAAGAAGAGGAACCTGGTAGATGGTGTCCATGTTTCGGACGCCAATAACTTGTTCATCCTCAACTTGACAGCTTCGGGCAATCTTCGTGATGGTAGCCTGGTCCAACTCTCGCTCGCAGCGGCAGGCAATCTGAGATCGTTAGATGAGACCACAATTCGAGATAAAGGTTACGTACGACATCGGGGATCAGACCGGCACTTCGCACTTGTCGAATGGCATGTTGAGTGGGCTTGGTCTTCTCCTCTCCATTGATAATAGGGACGTAGGAAACGCTGATGCTCAGGAAGTTTTCACGGCCAAGTCGGTGTCGCAATTGCTTCTCATGTCAGTGCTGGAGTACACGGTCATTCGGAATGACATACCGAAAGAGCCTCGACGAAAGGACCGGATTCGAGGTCACCAATTGTGCCACCCTAGTCGGAATCGTCAGCTATATTCTGGTCGCGCGGCGAGAAGTTCATACAAGCTCAACTGCGGCAAGTCAGTAATTGTCTTCAGATCCTTCGTTCGGTCAACGTACTGATGCAAACATCGGGCGCTTCTCCTGAAGCATCCACAGGGATCTTGGCAACGCGCTCGATCCAGTCCTGGATAGCGTCTGTGATGTGAGGAACGACCTTCATGGTTATTAGTTAGGTCGGATTGGTCACGCAGCTCATGCAATGTACCTGAACAGCTGTATCCATTGTTAGCACGGCCCTGGACACATCTCGGTGCAAAACATACTCTTTCCCAAATAGTCTCCTCGTCGCTCTTTCTCCTACAAGCAGTTGTATTAGTGGTCGGTCGCATATATCGGATCGTGTGGGGTTCGTACAATGACCTGCTTATAGATCTTGCCTGTGGTAATGTTGCTGTCACGGCTCAATTGGATGCCGAGGTATCTAATGTCGGATTAGTCCTCTGGTCGTGGGAATGCGGTCGGTCAAGCGTTGAAGCATACCGCTCGTAGTTTCCGAGATCGAGATCGGTCTGAGGAGTCAGCGCAAAGTCTTTTATCGGTGGGTGTCAATCGTACCTCGCCTCCGTCGTCGAGAACAAAGCACTCGCCGTGCCTGGAGATCGTTAACAAAGTATTGCGAGAATTTTAGGCCACAACATACTCGAGGGGGTTAAGGAGACCAGCGTCAGTGTTGATATAAGGGTCGGTCTATCGAGGGTTAGGTCGCTGGTTGAGTCGGTCTGTTGGTGGGGTAGTACTTTGATGGCCTAATTGTGTTAGTCAGAGGTCATTGACTGTGAGTAAAGTGTATCTTACTGTAACGCGGAGACCAAGGGTCTTGAGGAGGAGACCGGCACTACTGGCTGTTGGGAGTGTCAGTCGCTGAGAAATGAGGTAGGCTTGTCGATTGCCGTACCAATAATGCCTGGAGTTGGATGTTAGTACACAAGCCAGAATGATGCGACGAGGTCAGGAGCTCACCTTTGCCGACACCAGAGATGACTCCACCGCTGACAAGAACAACCTTCATATTGACGTCTGGTCTTTCGGTTGTTTGTTAATTGGGGAGAGTATTGAAGCTGTCGTTATTGTTGCTGGTAGGTTGAAGGGCGCGATCGCAAAAATTCCAACGAAAAGAAAGATTCGGTGGTGGGGTACGAGTTTCTGCCGTGACTTCTGGAGCTTCAGGCCCCCACCGCCTGCTGAGTATGGCTTAGCCTCTGCTCGGTGCGTCACACCGGGCTTCACGGTAATCATGGGCAAAATATGATTCTGGCTCTCTTTGGAGCTATTGGACTCGTACCTATATAGTAGAAGATAGGTCATTGATCGATCTGTAGTAAGTTATAGTTGGTGGTCTCCCGCTGCGCTGCGCTGTGGTGCCGATGTGTCGCTTGTGAATCTGATTGTGCTAGCAAATTGCACAAACCCTGTCATCCATGTCCAACATCCGTCATATCTGCCTTATTTCTGTAGTGAGGAAGAGGACCAAATAACTTCAATCACTACCAATATCTAGTTTTGCAAAATTCCTCTCCTGCCTCTCACTTACACCGAACAAGGTTTACAAAGGTGGGCTGGATCCCCGCCATTCTCTGCCCGTCCAGCTTTAGGTTAGCTGTGACGGCTACATGGTATGATTTGGCGGGGTAAGTTGTGATCGACAGTTGAACCACGAACTGCAACCATCACTTACATAACACCGTCACACCATATAAGGCCCATCTTGTTTCGCTATTGATGAAAATTTGGGCTCAATTGCGTCACAGTATTAACTGAACATGTTGCGTCCATCATTCCGCTTCCACCGTGTCCAGGCAATGTCGGTTGCAAGACAACTGTGTGCCTCTTCAGCATGTGGAGGATACTCCTCAATGCATAAAGGATACCAAGAAACGATTAAGAATCTCAGGTTGAATGCTGAAAGTAGAGTTATATATCAGGGTAGGTGTGAGGTATTCTTCCCCCCAACGAAGGTCGAAACAAGCTGACCAAGGTCATGTATGACTAGGCTTTACTGGTAAAGTAGCATCAAAAAATGCGTCTGATACGATAGAGTATGGAACCCAGGTTGTTGGCGGGGTTTCACCTGGAAAAGGAGGTATAAAACACCTTGATCTTCCAGTCTTTAACACCGTCCGCGAGGTGAGTAAGTAGTTTCTTAACCGAACTGATCTCACAACATCATCAGGCGATGGACACGGTCAAACCGCACGCCAGTGCGGTATTTGTCCCAGCTCATTCCGCTGCCCTAGCGGTAATTGAAGCCATCGAGGCTGAGATACCGCTGGTTACTGTGCTGGCGGAATTTGTGCCTGTTCACGATATGCTCCTTGTGCACGAAGTTCTGAGAACCCAGTCCAAAACCCGCCTTCTGGGACCCAATTGTGCAGGTATCATTGCCCCGGAACAGTGCCGCATTGGGATCATGCCTTATAAGCAATTTAAACGTGGGTGTGTCGGTATCGTGTCTAAATCTGGCACTTTGAGTTATGAAAGCGTCGGCAGTACTACCAGAGCTGGCCTTGGGCAGAGTCTTGTAAGTCCTTGATATGTGTTAACCACAGATTTCGACAGTGAACTAATAAGTTTTGCACAGGTCATCGGTGTAGGCGGAGACATGTTGCCAGGTACCACATTGGCTGACGGATTAAGAGTTTTCTTTAATGACGAAGAAACCAAAGGAATAATCGTAATTGGAGAAATTGGGGGTGAGGCGGAACTTGAAGCTGCGGACCTGATCAGAGAATATCGAAGAACGTCTTTTAATCCAAAGCCAATTGTAGCAATGGTTGCTGGTATCACCGCCGTCGAGGGGAGGGCCATGGGACACGCCGGTGCAGTATACTCGCGCGGCGATGTTACTGCCAAAGAGAAAGCCAAGGCCCTAGAGAATGCCGGCGCAGTTCTTGTAGATCATCCGGGTCAGTTCGGTGGTAGGATGAAAGAGCTTCTGGGGCTGTGATATAGGACTGGAATATGTGAACTCTCTTGAGCATGAGAGCACAAAGGTTCAAACGGTATTCTAATAGTAAGCTGTAGGAAGAAGAGGGAAAACACATTGTCCTGTTGGTCCGAATCATGTGCAACATATCTCCGGGATAGCCCATGACCGACTCAGAGACAACAAAGAACCGTGCTTCTCAGAAAGTCTGTCACGTACGTTACTATCGAATGAACTTGCTGTCTAGGCAATGGAACAATAAATTGTCACCAAGCTTTGTCCTAAACTTTGTCCAGTGCTGGCTCCCAACAACACTCCCTATTCTGCTCAAGTATTCTAACTCTAGGTTTACTTGGAATCCTATAGTACCTTCCGTAGAAAGTAACTACCTCGACTCCCATTAGGCTGATGATGCGATTAGAGGTATTTCGTGTCTGGCAAGGGTGCGACACCACCGTGGGTCGGTTAATCACTCTAAGAATCCCTTGTAGATCAGGTCTATCACACATTGAAAGATAAAACCCTTTCAAAGAAGTCGATTTTGAGCATCTGATAGCTTTGAAACTTTCTTGTGGTTAGAAAAACCTTCCCAGGAAAATGCCATGATCGCTGAGCCATCGAAGAAAGAAACAGGTACCTCCATGTCATGTAGGGACGTACAGGACCAGCTCCAGCACCTCAGACAAAGTAGAAGACTCTGTTTTAAACATCATAAAATGAGGCCGTCACCGGTTACTCTGACTGTTGCCCGTTCAGTCTCCCTCAGCATCAGCGGCTAGACCGCGCTTTTAGCAGTGGCCGAAGCCTTAGTCCATGGAAGTCAACTCTTGGCGCATTATTGGGTATGGATAAGAAGTTTGCTATTTTGAATTATATACCTGTCCAGTTCGCATGGTGATAGGGAAGGTGGGGGAAGATGGTGTTCTTGTGCTGGTGGTTCCTTCCTGACTGTCAGGAGAGTGGTGGTGTGGCTGCGGCGCCACACGGATTTGATGGTTGCGGAAGTTGTATCGCGTGGCACTACGGGGAAATGGTCTCAGAATTGATATGTGAAATCAGAAGGTTACTCTACTGAAGCATGCGGTGGGAAGCTTGCAAGGAAAAGCTTCCTACAAGGTTGTCGTTTATCTCGTGTGTGCGGTGCGTAAAAGAAGCCTGAGGCCTGCACAACTGGAGTATATAACCCACCATCTTGTCCACATCTTCCTGGAATATTTCGTGCTGCTGTAGTCTCGACTGGTCGTAACATGAGCGCTTCACACCTGTCCTTCTCCTCAGGAGGAAGACAGGTGTCTGTGGGTATCTGGAAAGAAAAAAGTCGCTACAAAAAGAGCGATGATGATATCCTAGCCCATATAGGGTTTAGAGAAGCTGAGCCCCCGGAATTGAATTTATTGCGAGCCCGAGTAGTTCCAGTGAGCTCTCAAACATAGTCCCTATTCGGGGTGGATTTATGCGTGCCTCTGGGGGACAAATCCATGGAAGTTTGAAAGTAGAGTGATGATGATATCTAAACCTTACGTAGGTTTATGTAATCTGAGCCTTCGGAAATAGCCCTGAGCGCGATTAGTTCAAGTGAATCCTCTTAAGCTGGTGCTGTTTATTGCTGATGCTGTTGTTGTTTCTCACCGCCATACACTCGATCTGCTTCAACCTAGAAGTCACAGCAGACAAATGCAATCCGACTAACCATATCCTCGCTTTCCAAGTATCCAAACGATGTGAGTCTTATCGCTCGCCTAGTAACAAAAGATGTCCCCCAATAAGTCATAAAGGACCATATTACCACAACATCAAACCCGGGCTTCAAACCACTGTAATGTGTGGCGAGCATATCTAGAACATAATTTAGGGTATTTGGTGTCTTACAGAGAAGATGGAAATACACTTGTCACTTCTTTTGCTACCCCCAAATGTCGGAAACACGGCCAGCTTTGTCAGCTTAATCAGGGAAGATATGTCAACAACGCGGTGATAATTCGATGTGTTGTCCTTTGACCGTGGGCTTGATCTCTTACTATTGAGCTCAATATGAGTTTGAGCAGAGCTCAATTTCAACACATACGACCAAAGGTAGTGGAAAATACGGGATCCCGTCCGCTCTCCCATAGTCAAGCCACTAACCGGCGGATTAGTAGTTGGGTCGGTGACGACCAGCGAATCCCCGCTGTTGTATGTTTTTGCCCATTTGACCTACGCAGCCATTTTTGCTGCACCACTTTATCCTTTGTCACATCTCTCAGTTTCAGCTCAAGATCGTTGCTCAACGCTGCTTAACCCTCAGCACTACCAATTCTCGGTTCACGACACAAAGAAATATTCAGCTGTGACATAGGTAAGGTCTCACTCCCTGGACCATCGTTGCACTCTCTCCTCATCAGGAAACACCAACCTTGGCAACAGCATTACGCGGTACGAATAGAGATATCCTTCATGAAATCTACCGTTAAGAGCCATGAAGTGTCCCTTCGAGCTAACCAGAAAAAAGTATTGTCTACCGGTTAAAAGAAGTAGACACGCTCAGACTGAAGGCCCACGGATCCGCGATGGCTGGACAGTGCCAAGGGGGCTTTAGGCCACGACACTTAAAGCTGCCCACTTCGATGCAAGTGTTGGCCATGTACGGAAATATTGCCTGTTCTGCCGAGTCAGAGAGAATCGGCAACCATCTGTTGTGTTCGTTGATTGCTACCCGGAAACATCGATTGATGAAGCCTGTCTGCGGCTATGCAACCGCCAAATGCTTGCTTTCTGGACTCAAGCTACAAATCTTGAGAGTGAGAAAAGTCTCACGGATGAGCAAACACAAGAGCTTTCTGAATTTCAGGGTAGATTCTCAAGCCAAAGGGGGAGAGGCACTTGACCTCAGACTGCCTCTCTTGATATTCAATGACTCGGTGCTATCTTCATTCTGAAAAACAAAAAAGAATTGTGTTATGGCATATCCACTCTCGAATTCGTAAGCTCTGGCAAAAACGAAGCGCGGGTAGTGGGGGAGAGAGTTTATAGGGGCGGAGTTTAGAGTTCTTAGGATCTTAGGTACGTTAACCACTACACCACTCTTCGCTGAATGGTATAATTCTAGCTCAGAATATGAAGGTAAGGTGGGGAGGGATGGCTTACTTAAAAAGAAAAAGAAAAACGATAAGTGGTTTCGAATCCGCTACCATCAAAAACGAAGAGTGGGAGTGGGAGAGAGAGTTTATAGGAAGGGAATTTAGAGTTCTTAGGATATTAGGTACGGTAACCACTGCACCACTCTTCGTTGAGGGTATTGCCCGATAATTTAATACTTAAGGGTAAGGGTCGGTTCTGAACATACTAATCAGGTGTTGATCGCAATCACGGGCGTTTCCGTAATACATAAGCTGGTTAAGAGTCTGCATACAAGTACAAAGTTCATTTGTGACCGTTGAAACTCGAGAATAGTTGTATTATCATGGGGAAGTTGGGCGATCTCGGCACTATCGTAATCAATGTTTTTGAGCTCAGCAATCCAGCCGTACTCACCACTGAAAAGTGGAAGCTATATCAAATGGCTGTTCCAAGAAACGTTGGAATAACCAAACTACGACTGCCTCCTCCAGGCTGTTTAGTAGGCCATAGCATATTGCATCTTGATCCACGGTCCCGTCCGCAATTCTCTTGTTCCTGGTAGAAGACCGCGTCTTCCATACGAGTTGAGGAGTGTTCGGGCCTGTCTAAGTTATCTTCCAAGATAATTTGGAAGGGTTAAACCGAAACTTGGTCCCGATGAAGACGCGGATTGAGGTTTACGGCTGCCTTGAGGCGCTGTAATTGAGTCGTTGATCGCCGCAGTTCGTAGCTTTTGTCTATGCTGCTCCCCCATCCGATTGATCAGCTCCAGGACATCATGCATTTCTCTGTACATCTGCTTCATAGCTGCATTCCAGTTTCCCTCAAGTCGCAAGCGTTGAATTTTGCGATATATCCTATCGTATCGGCGTCGTTTCTTCAGAATATCGTGGCAGACCTTGCATACATCGCTTTGTATTTCGGTATTGCATACAATTTTGAAACCGCACGTTTGGCCCACGCGGGACTCTTTACTACAGTGATCCCGAAAGCGACCCCATCGCCAATAGCCGCATACCCAGCGGGTCTGTTCAAAATAGCACATCGCGATTAGGCAATGTTGAAAAGCTGCGGACAGAGAAAAAGGGATATCTGGCGCGTTGGTCAGACCTGGCGATGAGGGTGTATGAGAGAGGATGAAGATTATCGCGATATCATTTAGATGCGAAGTAAATCACGGCGACTGATGCGGGGTATTCGATATGTATTAGGTGAGCGAATCACACATCATAGATATTTGAGTATGCTGATAAACGAGGCTGAGCTGGCCTGCGTACAGAGTCCCGGCGCTTAAATTTCCCTGTGAACTGCATAAACGACCCTGGACTGCTCCAGGTTATCATAACCACCGAAATCTAGGCTAGTTGGCTATTGAGTCTATGCAGCTTCTTATCTGGACCGTAATAAAATGTCCGTTACGGATAACTTAAAGGAGAGAGCTTGAAGGATATCACGTGTATGTCCACGTGACCTTATACTCATCAGAACTAACCAGTTGTTAAGGCTACAATTAGCTCTAGCTTGTATTTGATGATGCCTTGACTAAAGCCTCTGTTCAGTCGACCCCATCTCTCATTATTAGTTGTTCAACTTTCCTTGTGTTTGTACAAGGCCATAGCCGACGGAGCGGGGTACCACTTACGCTGTGCCCCTCATACCAGCGTCGATCAATCGGCATCATCCTTATGCCTTTGTTTACCTCTTCTGCAAATACTCCGCGTCCTCACCTATCACTCACCCATATAATCAAGGTTCCGTATCATGGCTATGAGGCTTTCTTTGGGTGCTTCCCGAGTTGGTCCATTGATGAATTCTTCTAGGGTATATAGCTAGCACGCGCCCTCAATCCAAATTGCTAATGGCAAACATTGCAGCTGATGGGATCAACTCAAACAAGAACTTTACATCTACTGGAGTATCGGTCCCTGAGACTACTCAAAGAAGTACTCTTTTTTCCCTAAGTGGAAGCTTGGGAATTGGTAGCTTACCTTTGTTTAGTGTTGTATTCCCCTCCCCAGAGGCATGGTTGTTGAGACCAAAGAAAATGTTCTTCGGGCTCTTGAAGAATTTGGTAATGTCCCGGTATGATGTATAGCTATATCTAACCCGTTCAAAGATGCTGGCAAGGTGCGGCTTTTGCCACAAATTACGGGCCTTCGACATGACGCTACAAAAGAAGAGCTTTTGCAGGGGAAGTATAATACAAGAGTACAACAGTACTTGGGTCAAGATTCACAAGATAATTATAGCGAAGAGGACAGAGTGAAGCTCTACAAGGAACAACTCGTAGAGTTTGACCGGCGTTGGCGTCTTTCAATGTCAGTTGATCGCGAGAGTTATCGACCAGTCATCAGAGTACGAGACCTACAAAGCTCTGATACTCCTCCAGCTATCTCAAACGGCGCACGGATCCAGAAATCATTTGGGTTTAGCTTATCGACGGGGATTTCTGAATCTATAGTCACCGACATTACCGAAACATTAAGTATGCCGCCGACCGCAGTGTCGAGTGTCGGGTTGATACTCCATGGTCTGTTCAAGATATTTTCCGAGAAGGAGGCCATAAATCTGGAGGTGGATCTTCTGCGATGCGCGGACTATGAACTACTTTGTTCAAATCCATCGTTCAACTTTGATGATTCTGCCGAGAAGCGACAACCTGCCCTTTTTGCTGATTTTAAGAAAGAACAGAAGATTAAGAGAGAAGCACCGCCGGAACATTATGGACTGGTATATATCAAGATGGACGGCAATATTGGTAACATCGTAAACGGCGCAGGTCTGGCTATGGCTACGAACGATACCATCAGTCTGTATGGAGGATCAAGTGCCAACTTTCTTGACGCTGGAGGACAGGCTACCAAGGAAACTATGCTGCAAGCCTTCAAGATTATCCTCAACGACCAGCGAGTCAAGGCTATCATAGTCAATGTTTACGGTGGTGAGTTTGGAGCATTACTTGATTGAAAATCGATTGACGTATGGTAGGAATCACGAACTGTGTTATGATTGCCGAGTCTATCATTGCAGCAGCGAGTCAGCTTGGCCCTTTTCGTGTTCCTGTAGTGGCACGACTGCAGGGAACTAACTCTGAAGCTGGGCTCAAGATGGTAAGTTTTCAAGGGATAGCTTCTTGATCATTGCTAAGAAGTATTCAGCTAGCTGATGCGGATCTTGGAATACATGTGGAGTCAGACTTTGGAGAGGCAGCGAAGAAGGCAGTTGAATTGGCAAGCCAGCAACCAGCAGAGTCTTCACAGAGTGATACGCAGCAGATGTGATGGGCTTTCGGTTATTCGTGAGAGTAGCAGTAAGAGCTTTCCTTTTAAAAAACAACGAGAGCATAGCGGCATTGGAATATAGTGCCCGAGGATTGTTGCGACTGAAATCATAGTGTTTTCCATTGATTTGTTCTGGGCGGCACTGGTTCTTGAGCCTCAATCCTGGAACTGGGACTGTTTACTCAAGTTTTACTCTCCTGCTGTTATTTCGAGATTGGAGGTATCTTATAGGCGGACCTTTGAGCGATGCATCCTTCGTGACCTTCTTTACCTTCTCCGGACATATGATTCGTGAAACTATTAATTAGGATCCGACCTGTAAGAAATATGCCTGCATTAAGAATAGTGCCACATTGACGTTTACAACTAGATTAATGAGCCCTATACTGCCGACTGTTAAATTCACGTAAGCGCCAGCTTCAATCTATCCAGTCGATTCACATGTTTTGCGACACCAAAACGGGCACCTTGAAGCAATGCCTCGGCTTTTCGAGTACCAAATCTTTCGTCCTCATTTCAACCTTTGGCGGGATACTCTTTCTTTTCTCGACACTCCAACTACCATACATTGATATCGACCGTGTCTTCTGCGCCGCTAGAAATCCGTGGTCTGTTCCTGGAGAATGTTATTGGTTTCAGAAGCCCGGGTCCATGAGGAATGGGATCGTTTTGCGTAGGTAGTAACTCTTGACGCGAGCATGTGGCTGATATCCTTCTACAGATCTTGCAACGATCCTGCCCGCGGGAGCCCTCGTCTGTTTCCAGTTTATTCCTACTCTACGACAGCCAAAGTATGCAAAGATTCATCGCTTGAATGGTTACCTAGTTTTGGTTCTGTCCGGCCTGGGGACGGTGGGAGCAATCATTATTGAGAAAAGAGCCATGGGCGGTGGCCTTTCAACAGTATTGGAACTTAGATCCTCTGTACGCTTTTTACCATTGCGTTAACCAAAGGTCTGGTTAGTATCAGAAAGAAAAGAATCGAGGAGCACTGGGCGTGGATGTTGAGAGCGTGGTTTTGCGTATGGAGTCCATTTCAAAATTCACACGATTCGCTAACAGCATAAGGCAACTTCGATCATAACGATGAGAGTAATTCTTATATCTTGGGCTCACATCACATAGTAGGAACTCCCTCTGGGGCCATACAAGTGAGCTTGCCTTGTTCACTTATTGTGTATCTACACGAAAGCTTCCCTGGCAGAACACAGAATCCATATCATAGCTGTGCACCATACTTGCCTGGGGATAATCTGTTACAAGAAACGACGGTAACGACAAATTGGGATTCGAACGATCTTCCAGGTATAACCGCGGGTCTTCGGATTGGATACCAGATCGGAGGTTGGCTGGCATTCGTCATTCATGCAATAGGGATCGAGATCTATGTCCGTGCACTTTGCCACGCTAATGGGCTTGCTAATCGACTGTCCAGATAAGATTCACTGCACCGAAGCGGGAAGTCTAGGTGTGATGGAAGAGGGTTCACTGTTTGGATAACCTTGTTCCATGCCCCTATAAGATAGAGAAGGTTATTCATGGCCAAGCATAGTCATGTGCATCGCAAAGGGTGTGATACAAAGTGAAATCTATGAATTAGCACCGATGCCGTCAGACAGGGGAAGTTTTATGCAAGAGGCAAACAGTCCTTAATCCGTGTTTGTCCCCAAGGAGAACCTAACGCTGAACAATGACATACACAAGTACTAGATGAGCTTGATAATTATGTTTACATTCTGACTTCTTTACCAGTAAGAGGGCAAACTCCTAGTCCGAATTGGAAGTCTAAGGTAGACTGGAGATGGCGTGCTAGTAAAGACGCCAGCTTGCCACTCGAGGATCTAGCCCCCAGGGTGCCATGAGAATGGCAGCTTTAGGCTCGGTAAAGGAAAGTCTTAGGCATATCTACTTTAAAGCACAGTAGTAATTTACCTAAGCATTCTTCATATCCCGGTCCAGACAATCAAATTTTCTGCACCCTGTAACCAGCTGAAGTCAAGGGCTTGGAACTAGTGAACGCCTTTTTCTTATGACGGGGAGTTGGAGCACGCCACGGACCATCGCTGTCAACGGACTCTCGCTAGTGGGTCCTAGAGATCACGACAGCTTGGCAGATCATTGCGAATTGGCCCCCAGGGGGAGGTTTGGCACGTCTTGGAAAGTCAGCACAGAACCAGAGAGGGTGTTGCGCCTAGAGCAGTTGAGTATCTACTGATTTCGAAAGTTACACTCAAAGTAGCATTTAACATTGTCTCGATCAAGGTTTATGGACATGTTTTCTCTTGATACAATTTGACCAAGTTCCGCTTGCTGCCACGTCAAAAGGCTCGCGCGGTGATGATAGAACGGCCCAACGACTACCCGCTTCGTACCAGGCCAACGAGCTCCTACCCGGTGCAAGCTGCATGAGACGAAGAGTGAAATTAGATCATGCTAGGCCATTCATTGGTACGCGAGGCTCCGGCCCGATATCTGAGTATCACTAGCCCTGTTCATTCTCTTTGCCCAGACCGCACTAGATGTCCTAAGCTCGGGTGGAGGTTTTGATGCATTAGCTTATTCCAAATTCCAGCAGCCAAGCCGTACAAGCCAGGTTCCAGGAGACAGAATTTGGGGCTGGGATTGCGATATCCGGAACGACGAGGGTCATAAAGTGAGGAGTTCAAAAAGACTTGCGGATTATCGCTGCGGAGACCACTGGCCACGCATGTGTAACAGACAAGAACTTATTGTGACAAGTCACTGGATAAAGTTGACCTTGGACAAAGTCGTGGGAATATTGTATTCTGTGTCCTGTCTTTGGTCATGGTAAATTCTTGACAGAAGCAACAAGATGGTGATCCTATCTCTATTGAGCAATCGTCCCATCAGGACGATAATTCCGTCATCCGGATGTCGTGGAAGGCCGATGGGCCTGGTCAAAAGGTGGTGCAGGGAGCCCACAGAATAAGCTTAGAATTAGAGCTAATTCTAAGCTTATTCCAGGCCTCCAACATGTGATTACCGCTGTCCCGTTTCTCCTGTTCGCCAATCAATATCCAACCGACTCAACCAGGTGTGGCAATGACATCCCACCCGGGAAGAAGCTTCTTGGCGTGCTCGGCATAACGCTGCGCTAATTGCGTTGTGCGAAAGGTTTCGGGGAGTATGACGGGGAGTCCATGGCTGGTTGGTATTAAGTTTGCAACCCTTGCAGACGCCTCTTTGGGGAGCTTCCAATGACCAGAGACGCTTGAGCATTCGGTGAGTCATTTATTGGCAGGTAACCCCCACCAGTCGCTATTGATAAGCCAACAACGTCTTGGCTCGTGTTTTCAAGTAGGCCAAGGCTTGGTGATGGGGTTGTTACGGGGAGTTCTCGGATAAGACGAAATGAAGATCTGTCAGTTTGCATGTTCTGACCTTGCGGTAAATCACGGACCGTGAAACTAGTTCATCAGGAAGACGCGACTACTCCTCTGTGCACTAACATCACGATCATTGGTTACATACGTTATCGCGTTTATCATTCAATACAGATCATTTGAGCTGCCAGTTCAATCTGGGCGTTTGCCACTACAGCACCATCTGTTTCTTAGCTCACATTTTCTTACTTATTTTCTTCCCTTCATCCATCCCAGTCTCAAGCCCCGGCACTCGCGTATTGCGTGCTCGCCTTGGCTTGAAATGCCAAGAGTCTAGACCCAGACGGTGAACCGCCATCAGCCACCAAGCCATGGCGCGGTCTCCAAGAATGATTCAAAAAGCGGACGAGGAGCCCGTCAAATTGAAAGATTAACCAGTTTCGACAGTGACATCCTCAAAAATGGGCAAACTCGAAACGACTTCAAACTCCGATGACTTTCCTCGTCCTCGAGAGGATGAGGAGTCTCTCACACTTCGGAAAGACTGGAGTGTTGAGGAGGAGCGAAAGGCAAAGCGAAAGCTTGACTTTATCATCATGCCTCTTTTGACCCTCGGCTTCTTCTGCCTCCGTAAGATCAATTCATCAGTGGATTCATTGCTCAATCTAATTGATTTCAGAACTCGACCGAGGCAACATTGCCAACGCCCTTACGGATAACTTCATGGAGGATCTCGGTATTACTCAAAACCAGTTCAACATTGGTCAACAGATGCTCTCTCTTGGCATTGTTCTTTTTGAGATTCCTTCCAACATGATCCTATACCGCGTTGGGTAAGTTGGCAACTTGAGTGTGGCAGAGCAATTCTAAACCATCTTGTGTAGTCCGGGCAAGTGGCTCACATTGCAGCTCTTCCTCTTTGGAACAGTCAGTACCTTCCAAGCCTTCCAGAAAGATTATGGCTCTTTCATTGCAACGCGATTCCTGCTGGGTATAACGGAAAGTGGTTTCATCCCAGGAGGTCTATGGACCCTATCGACATGGTACACACGCAAGGAGACAGCCAAGAGAGTTATGTTCTTCTACTTCGGAAACCAGTTTGGTCAAGCTTCATCTAAGCTTCTGGCTTATGGTATCCTCCACATGCGAGGTGCAGGAGATAAGGCTGGTTGGTTCTGGCTCTTTGCTCTGATGGTGAGTGAACAAAGGCATCAACTTCTAAATGACCACACTAACTTTGAATAGGGCGCCTTCACGATCTTGTCGGGTGTTGTCCTTGGATGTTGTCTACCTGATTCGTTCAAGAACCCTCGAAGTACCTTCTTGCCAAAGGTCAAGATTTTTGACGAAAGGGAACTACATATTCTACAAACCCGTGTTCTTCTTGACGACCCCATGAAGGGGAAGAAGAAGAGAAAGATTGGCCTCGATGCGTTCAAGAAAGCGGTAAGTCTGATCCTGCATGTCCTGATATCGCTCGTCATCCTCGAAATATATCGTGGATCATATATTGATTCGTTATAGTTCTCCAATTGGCGCATATGGGTTCATGTTGTCATCACGCTAGCTAACAATGGTCCCCAACGCGCATTCGATACATACTCACCTTCAATCGTCAAGAGCTTCGGCTTCCAGGGTCTAACAAGTAATGCCCTTGCATCCGTCGGTCTCTTCCTCCAGATTCCCGTCTCATGGTCTTTTAGTTGGGTATCTGATCGATTGTAAGTTAATCTATGGATATGCACTCCAGATACTAATAGTTTCCAGCAACAAGAGACCTGAAACTGTGATGGCAGGTTTGAGTATGCATTTGCTCGGTTACGTCTTCAATCGCATCTTCACAGAACTCTCACTTCGAGGTGTTAGTTACTTCGGTGTTGTCTGGACTCAGACATTCGGTACCTTCTCACATCCGTTGAACATTGCATGGCTCTCACTGGCTTGCGATGATTCGGAAGAGCGAGCTCTTGCTATGGCAATGTAAGTAACAATTCTGCGTCATATCGTCAGATATACTGACTGTTTAGGGTCATCATGGGAGCCAATATTGCTGGCATTTATGGCGCCCAGATCTTCCGATCCGACGACAAGCCCAAGTATCGCCGTGGTTTCAGTATCAATATCGCTGTCCTTGCTGTTGGCCTGGCACTTGCAGTCCTACGTTTCTTTGATGATAAGATCTGGCGAAGGGATAAGGTCAAGCAAATCGAACAGCAGCTTGCGCGCGAGAGAGGCGACATCGACAGCAACAGCGATGAGAAGAGTGACAAGCAGACTGGCATTCCTACACTCGGCCTTGAGAAGTCTTCTCCAGTGGAGTTGAATCCTGCCGCTCGGCCTACCCAGTAAACTCCTGCCGCATTGTCTCGCTTGATGAATTTGTCTTGATTCAGATGGGCCTTAGAATAATATAGTCCGTTTAATGATATCGTTTGATGAGGTTTAGCATAGATGAAAAGACTACCTTCTAGACCAACTCGGCCTTGACAGTTTTGTAAATCGAATTATATCCCAATAGTGACTTCTTCTCAAGCTCCTTAAAATCCTGTCCTCGAAATCTTTCCGGATCGAGTGCCTCTCGCGTCTTCACATCTACATCCTCCCCATCTAGGAGGCTGGTCAAGAACTTGGCACTTCCGGCGGCATGTGTGATCCAGACTGCTACAGCCATGTATAATCCCTCGACTGAATTGACCTTTCCTGCTAGCGGCATGTTGTCGGGTGTCATGGAAAAGACACCGTTAAAGTGCTTGCCATATTTGAACTCCTCTGCCGTCGGGGTGGGGAGTAAGCTTCTGGCGAAGTTGAGTGGCTCATCGAATTTGTCGAACCAATCACCGGTAGCAGTCCCGTTTGGTGGCTTGTGGGCAACTGATTCGTGATCATAACTGCCAATTCCGAAGTTTGATCCGTGATCTCTGGCATAGACGTGGTGTTCGGGCCAACGGACGAAGGTGAGCTTGTGCGCGAGAGGATCACGTATTTGGCCGTGCATATAAGGGTGACCGACTGGAATGACTGGGACTGGGAAGTCGAGCTTTGTGGCTAATTCTTGTGCCCAGAGTCCTGTCGTAAGGATGACTTTGTCTGCGTTGAGTTGGCGAGAGATGCCATTCTCCAGAATTTCAATACCCCTGACATGGCCTTGGAGGAGAATCGTCTGAACATCGGCTTCGATGAACATTACACCTTGCTTTCTTGCTTCGTCTTGATACCAACTAGCGATCTTGACGGCATTGGCAGTTCCGTCGGAAGGAAATAACAGAGCAGCTCCCTCCGACTCTTTAATCAACTCAGGTGCAAGAGAACGCGCTTCCTCGATGCTGAGCATCTTGGCTGAAAGACCAAGCCTTTTGGCATCTTCGCATCGTGATTTCAGCCGCTCGATACCAGCTGGTTGGAAGGCGATTTCTAGGCCACCCACTCTATCTAAGCCGCCGGGAATTTTGACATATTCCGAGACAGATTGGATGGCAAGTCTGGTGAGAACGTCTGATTCGTTATACTGTCCAACGAAACCTGGAGCGATTCCTGTTGAACCGAGAAGTGATTCGAAAGAGCGATCGATGATGGTGATATTGTAACGTTTTGGTGATTGGGATAGAAAGTACGCAAGCGCAGAACCAACGATCCCTGCTCCAACTATTACGATTGATTCGGACATGGTAAGAGTGGAGAGCTGATGATTTGCCTGAAGAGATATGATATATTATTCAGAGACATGTGGTTGTTGTGTTTGTTTATATGCACGCGGCTGACCAAGCCATAGACTGTTAATCGATACAAGGGCGCATAGCCTATAAAGTGGACTAAATGCACGCCAAATCAACGACGTTGCTAAAGTCTTTGGTATCCATCGAGAAACTCCACAATCCCCCACCAGCTGAAAAGTCGACGCCCTTTGTGCGGGTCTAGAAATGGCATGAATTTTAGACTTTTAGGCCTGACCCAAGGAAACAAGGTATTGTCGAGATAATGAGGTCAACATTGCTCTACCAATCGAGCTTAGATGTGATGGTTGAGGTACATTTCCAAGATGGTTGCACCTTGCTTGCACAGGATTGACAGTTCGCGTTCTCGTGCATTTGAAACGCCTTTGCTGGCATCGATCTCAACCCATCGCCAAACGCAAAATGCGAGATATGATGTGGCATTATGCGAGTAATATCTTACTGTTGGCTGTTCCACTGGGCTTACTGTGTATCTCACGCATGCATGATATTACCAGTTTTGGATGAAAAAGTCATGAGTGATTGAATGAGGTGTGCGGTGACTATATAAGCATGCTCGGTTCCGTAACTGTACTTATGATTCTGTCTGAAATTGTCTGCAAATAATACACCTCTGCATATTCATCAACATGGCTTCCACTCAACACGACATCAAGGCAAACATTGAGATGACAGTAAAAAGCTACCTAGCAACCTTTATCGACGCAAAAGCACAGAATGACCCAACCATCGTCAACCGCAATACTACCGCTGATTGCGTACGCCAAATGCTCCCCTCGATTCTCGGCGGCGGTGCAACGATGAACAATGAAGACTATGAAAGAATCTTTACTCAAGGCATGGAATTTGCTGCGATGAAGGCAAACACTCCGTCCGATATGGTGATTGATGTCGACGGTCGCAAGGCTGCGGTCACGGCTGTTACAGAGTTGGAGATGAGCTGTGGGCAGAAATTTAGTTTGGATTTTGCCTGGTTTTTACATTTCAATGAAAGTGGGACAAAGATCAAGAAAATTGTCGAGTTTGTCAACAGTGATTCTCTCAGAAGCATGCATCAGCAGGCACCTAAAGCTGATGACGAGGCAAAATAGGAATAGCGAGTATTCATTCTCTAAATGTCTATTATTAAACTGAAAACCTCAAGAAGAGCAGTAAAGATTCTCGTGGGTTTGGTGAGGGAGAAGACGACTGGCAAACAGACATGGCAATCGATATTCTCATATGAATACGTTTTACGCAAGCTGAATTGACTCTAACGAGGTGTGCAAACACCACCCTAGACACGCGCTGCTTAGGTGGATATATTCACTGGGATTGAATTCTGGTTGAGCAATTTCACGACCGGGAAGCTCGGCGTGATGGTGTGGAATTTGGCCGTTAATATTTGGATGGTGAATATCTCAGAAACTGGTTTCGTGGTCTAACGGTTATGACTGCGGATTCTGATTCCGCCAGCGAGGGTTCGACTCCCTCCGAGACCTTCCTTTTGGCCAATCATTGTGAAAGTCTTCTCCACATCGCAACCTTTTTTATTCCTCCGACTTGTTTTTGGCTCCACCGTTGATTCGTCTGCTCGTACGGGCATGTACTCCACTTCTCGGCGTCGCCATTTTAAGTCTAGTGCTTCAAACACGCCGCCATGAATAGCAAGCATCTCAAGTTCCTCATCCTCCCTCATACAATACATTTCCCTCTTGTGTGAGACAATTTCGTATGGGCATCAAATCATGACACGAGTTAAACCTGGTCAGCGGCAGCGGAATAAGACTCCCAAAGTGAGGACAGGTTGTGGAACGTGCAAGCAAGTCATCTCACAGGCTGATAGCTTCCCGAATGCTAACGGGTTGCAGAAGTCAGTATCTCTTATCTGCGATTTGTGGTTGTTTCATTTCTGACATAACTCAGTTCGACGAGTGAAATGTGACGAAGCTCGCCCGAACTGTCTACGCTGCAGTCGAACTGGCCGTACTTGTGATGGCTATCCGTCATTACCCACTCCACTGAGCTCGTCACCCCCGTTAACATCTTCCCCTGCATCCACCATCTCCGCAAACACATCTCCAGAAGCACGGTCGCTCCAATTCTTTGTCGAAAAGACCCTCACCAACTTCCAAACATTTTTCCCAGATGGTCTTTGGAGCGCCAGAGTTCTACAAATAGCCCAAACGGAACAGTGCATTCAGGATGCCGTCCTGGCTCTATCAAAATACCACGAGCTATATGTTTCCCATCAACAATGGCGACAGCTGGATCAAAGAGAAGCCTTGAAGCAATACAACCTCGCTATCAGGCATGTTCTTGCTGCACCACCAAACAACTCATCACAAGAATTACCCATTCTTTCCTGTTTGATATTTATTTCAATTGAGGTGGGTGTTCCCGTCGAAAACTGAATCTCCATACTAAGTCATTGAAGCTCCTCCAGGGCAAAACTGATGCTGCAATGGGTCTTTTGAAAGACGGTTGTAGGATGATCAAACAGGCCAAAGGCCATTTACATGGTGGAAAGTCTTGCAACAATCAGTCCTCGGATGTTAAAGATACTCTTAACCTTGTCCAGGCCTCTTTCAAGCGTATCGCCGTACAACTATTGATGGTATGCTTCCTGGCTTTTACTTTCGAACGTCGCTAAACGGTCACAGCTTATGGGAGACAGTGATCCAGGCCTCTGGGCGTCTTTCCACGATACCTTTGATGACTGCATACCTGCCGAGACTTCATTTACCAGCCTCTCTGATACACGAGAGGCATTATTGGAGATTCTCGTCGAACAAGCTAGTCCTGGCCTGAAGGGCAAACCAATTTACGACATACTATCACATTCTGCAAAGCTCGAACGATGGGGTCGCTCATACGACGCACTAATGGCCGAGTACGACGACACTGACAGGGCGCTGAGCGACAGCGAACGACGAGCCACCGCCCTTCTTGAGTTGCATCGCAAATACCTCGAAATTAATGTCTCAAAATACCTCCACGGCCAAGGTGACCCTTGTTTTTGGGATCGCTTCACCGCTGAGTTTGACGAAATAGTCAATTACGCAGCCATTGCAGCTGGGCTAGATGAAAACTATGCGCATCGAAATTGGGCTACAGATTGTGCACCAAAAGCATACTTTCACATCGATCTCGGCTTCACGTCTGTCCTAGTGTCGGTGATTGCGCGATGTCGCGACCCATTTGTCAGAAGAAAGGCAATCGCAGTGATGCTCGCCGATCGTGTTCAAGAAGGCGTCTTTAACGGGTTGCAGTCTGCCAGAGTTGCAGCCAGGGTCATGGAACTTGAGGAGGGACGGAGTGGGAAAGAATGCAGAGTGAGTAGCGATATTCCTGAGGAAGCACGAGTACGTACAATACGTGTGCATCTATTAGGGTCCGACGATGGAATGAGTAGAATTGTGTATGGTTTTGACAGAGGTGTCCTGAAGGAATACACATCGATGGCTGAATAACGTGGCAGAATATATTACTGTCATTCACAGCCGTCAGAGCACCATAAGAAATGACCACTTTAGACGAGACTACAGAAAATTTGAGGCAACTTTAATATAGAACTTGGCGTTCTTTACCTAACCTTCATTGGCCCCCAAGCCCAGGCCGTCAAATTCTCCGACACCCGAACCTATAGATAATCTTTGATTATATGGGATTGATGAAGATCATAGTTGTCCCACCATGACTCTCAGTAATGTTTGTGGATACTGGTCCCTTTTTAGTGATGCAGTCAGCAAAGCCCAGCTCTGATTGGCTCTGGCTATGACATCATTGTGATAGTTTGTATTTCCGGTTAGCCCCAGAGATAGCCACAATTTGCATCTGAGATCAGCCTATCGCGCACTCAGAATCTATCAGTAAGCGTCAGTGATGGAGTCACAAACTATTCTCAAAAGAGACATTGACTCATCTCACGCTAGGCTAAACCGAAACATCAACTTTGACATCGATATATTTATAGCCTTGACCTTCACCGATTTGAGAGCAAACAACTTCTCATTACATTCCCGCTCGTTTCCCGATATCCAATAGATGCAACTCCACACGAACCTAACATCCACAAGCGTCACAACAACCATGGGCAAATTTAATATCCCAGCCAGCGCTACTCTTCTTCGCGAGATTGATCAGTCCCTTCTCGACCTCCGAACAGACGCTGAGATCATTGCACAACTGCAAAAGTTTCAACCAATCACTTCAGAAAAGAATGTCTTTGCCATTTGGGACGGAGGCTACCATAAAATGCCCCCTTGTCACCAGACCACAGTCCTCAACTGGGTCCGTCGTCTAGGACCATCTTGGACCGTACATCTGATCGATTTCGTCGAAAATTCCCCAACCAACATCTACAACTATGTCGGCAGAGAATGGTTTCCGGAGTGTTTCGTGAACAAAACCATGACTGGAAAGCATTCGCCTCAGCACGCAGCTGACCTCGCCCGTCTGCCTTTGATTCATCAATGGGGCGGCATATGGTTAGATGTGAGTACAAATTTTGATGAAATATTGGAGTCTCGGATCAACTACTGACATCACTAGGTGAGCAATATGCTACATGTATCACTTGACTTTCTATTCTGGGACCACCTCTCAGCGCCAGATACACCCTACGAGATGGCTGCATGGATCATTACTGGGCAGATCAGAAACCGAGATTGTGATTTCGGAAATTTCATGTTTGCCGCGAGAAAGGGATGCGAATTCATCAAGAAGTGGCACGAGGGGTATCTCAAGCTATGGGAAGGCCGTACCAGTGCTGATGGTTTCCACAAGCATCCCTTGATTCAAGAGATTGGACTCGCTCAAGGTTTGGCAAATTCTGAGGACGAAAACCAAGTGAAGTTCATGACCGACTACGTAGCGCAAATGGTAAGTCGTCTTGGAACTCCCCAGAGCAGTCGCTGATATTCTCAGGTGATCGGAGATCGCACAAAGAATCTTTTGGATGTCAACGACGGATGGAACGGTCGCAAATTCTGGGAGAAGAAGGTTTACCAAGTCGAAGGTATCCAGAATGGTATCCTCGGTGCTCTGAGAACCAATCTCGACGGCCAGAAGCAGGCAGACTACTTCACCACACGCCTGGACGAACCAGATCTCCAAAAGAGGGCAGCGGCAGAGGAATTTATTATCGAAATGCTGGAGAAATCGGTGATGTACAAAGTGTGGCATAATTCGATGGGCGATAACCCAGCTTTGGGTGATCTCGTCAAGAAGAAAGGCAACGAGGATATCACGCACCGTCCTGGAACCTTTGGCGAGCTTTACCGTTACGGCACTGTGCATTGGGAGTCTACGCGAGTCATTGAGAATCTGGAACCGAAGAAGAGTGAAGATTTACAAGATGTGTTGATTCACGGTACTCCTACCACGACAGCCGCTGAAGCCAAGAGATAGAGGTTTAATGGAATGCTATTTTTATAGACAGTCGTTCGATATTTGGGTGATAGAACTGGGCTCCATGAAGGACAAAGAAGAAAATCTAGAGTCGATGACTATAGCGGGAGGTTAATAAGTATCAAAATAGTAAGAATGACTGCTTAAATGCTTACTTGACAAGTTGTGGGTAGGTATAGCTGGGATGAAATCGTCCAATCAATCCATTGTCTGCAGCGCATACGATGACCAGAGACTTTCAAGAACAGATCCTTCGCAGTATACAGAATACTCCTCTTTGCGGATACTTTAAAATCCACTTCCTGCCAACAGTGCGGATGTCTCAGGGACTTCGTCAAATCCGTCGAGGACCTCATCCATATCTTTGAAGAACTCGTCCACTTCCTCAGAGCATTGAACGATCCTGTGAACAAATTTTTCAAAAGCTATCGTTAGGGCTATGCGGATGAAGAGGTGTTTGAGGACCCGAGTCATGGAAGTCTTTTCATTTTCCATTGTGAAGTTGTTGGGTGTATTTCACGGAATATGCGGGTGTCTTTTGATCAACGGTCTTGGGGCTGTGTGTTGTGCTGGAAAGGGTTCAAGTATCTGGTGCTGGGTAAAGGCAGCAATATTGGTAATATACATATATATATGTGTGTAACTGTGACAAGGTTTTCCTATTTTCATTTTCACTCTATTTTCTATTGATGACCGATAACTCTGTTTAGAGTTATTTTACAAATTCTTTGATGTCTTGTTAAAAGTCATTTTCTTTTCGTCCACCCACGACCAAGTAGTGTTATGCCTTGAGGAAAGAAGCGCAGAAGAAGGGGCTTGATCAAGTGAAATGAACCTTGTTTGAGGACATCATACAAGATAGCCCATGATGTCTAAGTGTAGGTTCGCTTTTCATCTAATTAGAAATATTAATTAACGTTTACAATTTATTGAAATCGGTAATCTAAGCAATGGGCCGGAGATGAATACTCACTCTTCTGGTCAATGATTGACTGCAGAAATCTCCTCGATCGGGTTGGAGTTAAAGTTTGGCTGTCCTGTTATTGCTTGAAAGAAAATAGACTCATTTAAGCCCTCCATCCCATGTTCAAGATACTCACTGGTCAAGTATCCTAGATATGTATACTTTGGTTCCCCATGGTATTGCTAAACGACCGGTTATGGCGACAGGAGTCCCTAAGTGATGTGCTGTTACTGGGGAGCTGATGGCTAGAAAGCGGGAAACATGCGTATCACCAGATTAGGATCAACATCAGTACTCAGATAGTCGTCAGAAGTTCGCCTGATTTTGAAAACTACGCGAGGGGCAAGATACTCGGTTCATCCGCTTTGCCAGCACCTAGAACTGAGGCTTGGGTTGTATGTGACAACCATCAGTAAGAGGCGGCGAGATCCATTCCGAGAGAATGTCACACCTCAATGCCTCGCTGCATGTCGCGCTTGGAATATTGACAAAAGAGCTCACTTGCAAAATACCATCACCAAAAGGCTAAGGACCAAAAGGATATCCCCGACTATCGGATTTGAACCAATAACTCCCCCTACGTTGTAGAAAAGGCCCCCCGAAAGGGCACCCTGAGGCGTTTGACCATTAAACTAAGTCGGGCTTGTTTGTGTTGAACAGTGAAAGTATGTACTGGATTATGTACCTAACGAAGAGGCATGTGCTGTGCAGTGCAGTGCCAGCGCAAAGGGGAAACAGTGGGCCAGGAAATTATGTCTAGCTTTTGTCGGCGCTTCACCTGTCAGACTCTGATAATAAGAGCTTGTACGATGTCATTGGAGTGTTGCAGAAGTCAGTCACCGGGGGATAGGAAGACCCCGACGTCTGCCTAATCTCCATTCAGTGAATCGTCTTGGGGACTGGGGGCCGACAAAGGGAGAACCTGATCATACTTGTCTAAGTTTTAGACAAAGTATTAAACTCATCTCAGAGCTTTTCCCAAGTTAAAAGAGATAACCACAATGTATCATACGTCTTAATACATTAGATAAACAAGACACTACGTCAGCAAATTTCAGGTACTACTTGCTGTACATCCACTGTCTATCAGGACAGACAATATCCGAGTGATTGAGACTGGTTGTTATCAACTGCAATCCTTTATATACATCTGATACCTGCCGGCATTTTCCTCTCATTGTGTGAAGCCGTTTCTATACATCAGAGACAGTTTCCCGTCTCGGGTTTCATTCTTAAGCACACTTGGTTCCCCCGCAACATTTCAGCAGTAATGACGAGTTCGACACTCGATACATCTCAAAATATAGCGATCATCATCATCTTCAACCCATACCCCGAAATCTATATGACAGTGTCGGCAAATTTTGTGGTTGTTGATAACATTGAGCAGCGCTGATATCTTCCTGTTGGCACATGCTTCAACCTGCTTAGCTGCAGCCTCGTTCAGCTTCGCCACGTCACGTTCTTGTGCTAAAACGATTGATCTGTTACGCTCTTGCATAAACTGTTCCTCCGATCTTTGTTTCTGGGCCGTGTAAAGACTCGCAGTTTTATTGGCTGCTGCGATAATGGTGTCCTTCTCGCGGTTGTCAGCGGCTAGCTTTGCCGCCACCTTCTGTTCGTCATCGAGAGCTTTCTTTAGCTCATCTCGCTTGCGGGCTAGAACGCTCAAATCACTACTTTTCTCAAGATCGAGGGCAAGATTCAGGTCCTCGTTCGTTTTGGATAGCGTGGAGATCTTTGCCCTGGTTTCCTCCCACCGCTTTCGAAGCAAGTCTCGCTCGGAGGTGGTGACTCTCAGCTCTCTTTTGGCTGCTTCAAGCTCTTGAGAGCTGTCTCGAAGCTTGGAGTTTAACACAGAAGCCTCGTTTTCCATCTTTCGTAGTCGTTCCTGTAAGCCGGCTTGCTGAGCTTCAGCCTTTTCCTTCAGTTCGCGACTGAGCTGGGCCACTCTCTCCTTCTCGCCCTCCGTGACTTTTCGTAGCTGATCACGTTCGGAGGAAAGTTTGGCGACGACGCGAGAATGTTCAGTCGAGGTATTTGCGAGCTGCAGCTGAAAGCCAGACTGCTGTGCAGTGAGAATATCGTTGTGTACTTGCTCAGACTTTGATGCCTTGCTCTCCAAATCAATGATCTGTTGCTGAAGCGCCTTGGTCTCAGACGACAGATTCACAGCCTCTTTCTGGAAATGCTCTTTTCCTGACGAGGCAGCCAGAAGCTGTTGTCGAAAATCATCGCGCTGGCAGGAAACTGTCTGAACTTGCTCTTCCAGGGACGCCACTTGTCCTTTAAAGGAGGCCACTTGCTTCTTCAGACTCTCTAACTCGGCCGAATTGTCAGGGCCGGGGACAGCGTCGGGCTGGCTTGTCGTCTGTTGGGACTCAGGACAGGTTCGGCAAGTGCTGTCAAAGCTTCGTAGCAGCATCAAGAGGTCAACCTCAGGTGAGTCGATCAAGGATTGCAAGTGAAGCCCCGCCTTGATGATCAACATCCGGTGTAGATCGTTATCTTCAGAACGTAAGGCGGTAGCTACCGTGCTCAGAAAGGCCGAGTCGTGCCAGAAGTTGCGTAGAGTTGGCTCGATGTATGACCTTGCTAGCTGGGCGACTTTGGAAATTCCAAAGCGGGAGCCGATCGCATTTATCCGCGCATGACCCTTCAGTAAATCCCGTGTATAATCTGCCGCGATAGGAGGGTGACCAGCTGTAGACTATTTTTAGCAAATATTGCGACTCGAAAGGAATTTATGGCATACCTGCTGCGATAATGCTCGGAAAGTCACGGTCAATGAGACCGTAAGCTCCCGTTTTCAAGAACTGGACTAGACATGAAACGGTAGAATAGTCATACTCGGTGACATGAACGGTTGCATTTTTGTTCGCCGTTGCCGCAAGGGCAGGGTAATCCTTCGTTGAGGAGAGAGGGGCTTTGAGTTCGAAGTCCTTACCGACGAAGGTAAAAAAGGGAAATTCATGAGCCTCCATGGCGAAAAACACGACCCGTGTGGCAGCTCCCACAAAGGGTTGAGTTTGATGAAAGAAAGGAAAATAGAGCTGAAGAGAAAAGGAAATGATCTTTGTGAGGCGACGGAAGTGGGGCGCCTCAAGATTGCGGGTTGGACTATCAAAGAACTCCAAGGCAGAAACACGGAGCCTTTACCAGTACGTCTGGATGCATTCAGGATAAATGTGGCTAACCTCCTACAGGTCAGTCCCTGGTCAAAGAGGCGGTCTTACATCTTGTACAGAGCATCCCTGGAAGCTTGGTAAGTTATAACATGTCGATGCCTATATAGATGAATGTACTTTGATTTGTCAAGTTTGAGAACTCATTGTTGTCTTTCCTCTTGACCTTAGATCTTGATCACCCATTTAATCCTATTCTTGTCCTGTAAAGCTGTTTAGAACTGCTCTTTCTACAGTGCCAGGGCAAAGGAATTCCCACATCCTACAGTATCCTTCCTACCACTACGAGTGAGATCAATATGAGGACGCCTTGACACTTTGGTGAAATATCACAATCTCTATCGCCTGAATCCCTGGGAGCCTAGCCAGTAGTCTTACCAACAGTCTCCTCTCTCCACCGGCACAGCAGTGTACACTTCATAGTCCGACTAAATCTCCCCATCCTCCAACATCAGACACTTCGGCTTGGTCTAGTTGGTAAGACGTCCTAGTTATTATGGACTCCTCAGGGATTCCTTTCCGTTGGTAAACACCTAGGGAGTCACCAGTTCGATCCTGGTAGCCGATAGAGAATTCATTTTTAGCTTTCCCAACTCAATCAGCTTGACTGAGCCCTACCTACGCTAAGGGGTTACACGCAACTTCTCCTTTTTGCAGTGGCAAGTTTATCCACGCTTCTACACAGCATCCACTGTCTTCCATAATAAGTATAGCTATTCTCTAATGATGGGGGAGGGAACACTGGCTATCTTGATACCTAGGCAGCAGCCATCTAATCACCATCCCGGTGTTCAAACTTGTTGGGCATTTCTACCTTTGTGTGCATATGGGAAGACGCCTGTCCGAATCAGGCCGCAGGCAATCTGTTTTTGCCCTTTTGTCTTTCCATTTTGTCAAGCAGTTTCTTACTTCTGCTGATTGAACCGATGTAACATTCCTTTTTGATATTGAGGCGGTTGAATTCCCAAGATCCCAAAAGTGTTGATGATGCTTGCGCCTCACCTTCCGAAGGTTTCAAGGTGCACCATGTCACCGTAAACGCAGCCATGACAGACGCAGTAACACATATCTATTGTCCAGCCTTTACTAACCCATGCATCCATCAACCTACATCTAAAACACTACCTAGCCAGCTTCCAATATCAGCCTTCAAGCTCTAGCCGCGTCCAAGTGCCAGCGGTCACTCCTGTCTTTGAACTTTCCACCCCTCGCTATATGGTTCCGACTATGTATTTACTTTCTGAACTATCCTTCAATCATCAAAACATATGTATATGAATCCTGCCAAATGACATATTCAGCGACGAACCAATGAATCCGCCTCCCAGTGCTAGGAGTTGAGTCGAAACATTGGCCAGGCCACTGACCTCGTAAGATGTACTCGTTGTCAAGGTTCCGTCAATTGGATCGTTGGTTCAATCTTTTTAGCCCATACTGACCTTTAAAAGGAGGGAAACTCCGGTGACAAGCAGGCCAGAAAGATAGACACTGCCGGAAATTGCTTTGAGCATTCCCACCAGCCGCATCTCGGATACCTATGAATAACAGTGAGTAAGCTAAAGTACTTTCTCTAAAGGTCTTCAATGTTGATGGAGTCTTCTTGATCCGCGAGGGAACCTATCACTCCAATCGATGTTGGAATAACCAAGTTTGCCGTTTTTGGGTTCATTGTACCATAGACGATGCGTGCCACTGTCGACCACTTGACCACGAAAAGGGGTTGAGCTACCGTCGTTCCTCATGTTGTAGGGGAAATGGCATCATTTGCTTCAACTTGGTCCAGAAAAGAAAGCATTTCTTGATTAAGGCAAAGAGTCCAAAAAAAGTTTATTTTGATCGTCAGGAATCATGGTCTAGGTGTAAGTTTGATGGTAGCCGTCATTCGGGTTCAAATCGAACAAAGGCACCTGTAGATAATCAACTTGTGGGTCTCCCACCTCAATCTGCCCGGTCAACATCCATTTCTATCTTTCTCACAACACCACCGCCTTGCTGTTGTTATTTTTGTTGCTCTCCAAGGCGCCCGTTTAAACAGTCTTTGCTCGTTTCTTGTATCTTTTCCTTCTGACTCCATGCGAAGATAGACTTTGGGTCTATGATTTCTTTTTCTCACTCCGTTCCTTGTTCATCGACGCGCTTGATAGTGGAAACATCCTCACCACATGACGGAACCAAAGAAGGCCAAACTTCTTCCGGCTTCGGCAGCTGAAGGCGAGGTCAGCGAGGACGCTCCGCGCAAAACCACAGTCAAACCTTGCGCGCTCTTTCAGTTTACCCATCTCATTTGTCTTGAGTTCCTCTGTGAATCGATCCTAACTTCTGCAGTTTTGGCGATGCCGGACCTCTGGTTGCCAGCGATCCTGCATTCGATGCGGGAAGTAAAATCTCTTCACGCCTATGCAACGTCAACAACATCGGCGCAGGTCGATTCTTTGGTGTCCAGCTAACGTTCCCGCGTGACTTCGAACAAGCGACCAGTGATGAACAGGGCCTTGGAGTTTGCCATGCTTGCAAGACCTACAGGAACCGCGACTGAACAGTTTTTCATGATACTAATGCTGTATCATAGACACAAATAGTAATTCGACAGCATCACGCACCGATTACAAGATTTTCATCAAATTCCCTCGTGGTGGTGTCACGTGTTCATACAACACCGTTCCGTTATCTATCAGAAGCAAATTTCACCAACCCCCTCGATCGCGAGGTGGAGGGATGGGTTAATTTCTGTCAGCCTATCGTGCAAGGTGTGACACTGCCGGATATTCTGCGTCAGCGACACTTCTTTCTTGTTGTTGCTTCCCGTATCGGGCCTGCTTCAAAAAACTTCGGAGACCAGTATCTCATACCAGTCTTCCATTATGGGTATCCCGATTATCAGCCATCTACGAAGTCCGAGATGGCCGAATTTGTTAATAACAATCTTGGTGGGGAGTTCCAGGCCTGTTACAGGTAAGGGACAGCTGTTTTCTTGTGTGACCAACAGATATACTAATGAGGAGGTCAGTTTCGACAGTGATTCAGCGCACCTGACTGCCATCAACCAAAGTAACATCCAGGATAACCTATGGGTCGATCGAGTGGCTAACCAGGTACATATCTTGACTACTTCAACGCTTCTCATTTAGGTACTTATCTGAAAATAGATTGCTGCTAAGAAAATACCTGCCTATTTGGCTATCTACTCAAAGACAGGTCTCCCCACCGTCGTCAATACCCTTAATCTTGTTGTCTCATTGCCCAAAACGTGGGATATCCCTCTATTTGACGCAGCATGGCGACGCCTTACGAAGGAAGATGTTTTGAAAGTCACAATCTACGACGTGATTACTCCGCAAGGTGTCAAGTACAAGCCAGCAACTTGGTATGTTTTTACTCACTGGACCTGATAGCGTTTCTGATAAGTCTACAGGCCCTGTCATATTCTTGACCATCCTGGTACCGTCGAAACTCTCAAGGCGCATCCAATCGAGAAACATGAGATTGTCCTGCGGGTTCTTTGCCTGTCTGACCCCAAGGTTATCATCCACCACTTTAGTGATCGCCCCGCAGCCAACGCAGCCTTGGAGCAAGGAGAACAGGGATAGAACTCTGTTTCCCTCGTTTTCGACTGTGGCTTTAAAGAGACCATGAGAAAGGTTGAGCACCTCGTACACTTCACACCTACTTCACTCCCCAGCAATTCCGAGGCTTGGGGTCTTCCCGTCGATAAGTATGGCATCATTATCTTGCCAGATAAGATGGATATACCCCAACGACTAAAGTTCGACCAAGTCAAGTTCCGGATGGAAGTTCATCGTGCGTTGCTTCGTGGTAAAGGGTATTATGACTTGCTGGTCCCAGAGTGTAAGCCCCAGGCAGAAGAGCTGGATGGAAGGGTGCAGAGCCTGGGACTCGAAGACCACTCCGTCCATTTGCCTTCCGCTGACTTCCTCAACATTGAGGATAGGCGCCTTGTTGAATGTATCATTGAAGAGGCGCTGCCGGAGGATCGGCGTCGATTCCGTGGGTATCTGAGCCATCGACCTCTTGCTCTTGGTCTGATTGCATCTGTAAGTATCGCGAGCACGGCTTTGAGCATATTCACGCGACTCTCTTCTCGTTTTATCAATCTTGCTAATATATGCATCTAGCCAGCAGGATTCGGGAAAACCACAGCCGGGGCTGCGGCGACTATCGCAATGGGTTTCAGCCTGGGCCCAATCATGTGCTCGGCACCGACACACGTCGCGATCAATAATTTCGCGAACCGTATCGACGCTAGAATCCACGCTATTTGTGAACGATACAACTTTGGCAAGGCTATGGATGATCGAAGTCGCCTACGTCATCAGTTTGTACTTGGAGCTTTCAATCCAGATCACGAGGTCTACGCCTTTATGCAGATCCTTCAGGGCCAGGAGGCTATTGACCACCCTGTGGAGAGAAAAAGGTTCTCTCCATCTACCCATTGGAGGCTGCCTTTATCTTTGACGTATTGGCTCTTGTTCCTTCTTCGCTCGCCTGCAGTCCAGCCGCTGCACCCTGATGCTAGCCCAGCACTGTACAAACTACAAGGGCTTTACGACAATACTGAATCCTTATCGGCGCTTCGAGATGTAAGTTTTGACCGTTGACCGTCCTATGGAATGGGTTTGTGCTAATACATAAAGCTTGTGACTAGGAAGATCAGTTGGGACTATTACAGGATCAGCGGCGTGCCTATAGACAACGACGCTGTCAAGAGCATGATGACAACAATCATGAAAGAGGCAGACTTCTTCTGTACCACCCTGGCTAATGCAGAACGTTCCGGGGTCCGCTTCTGGAAGGTAACACGCGCCCGCGGCCTTGCTATTGACGAGGCGGGCAACAGTATGTCATTTCAAGCTGTAACATGTCTATCACTAACATTCACCTACAGTGAATCGCGCCGACCTGTACGGTCTCTGGGGTAACACCCTCCTGCCATACTTCCTCTTTGGGGATACAAAACAGCTTCCCCCTACGGTTATGTCAACTCGGGAGCAGGATATCTCTGGGAACTTTCTCAACCGTTTCGCCGCGGACTGTGGAACGTCACCCCTAGCCTTCTTTGTTGGGACGGGCGTACCTGTTTATCAACTGAAAACACAGCTTAGTATGGCTGACGGGATGTTCGACATGATTCGTGACTGTATCTACGAACGTTCCGATTTCACGGTAATTCATACATTTGTTCTTTTATAGTATTGCTCGCATGACTAATCTACTGTATGCAGTATGGTCCAGGTTCCGCAATCACCCTTCCTGACCACAAGGTCGGGCGCGATCTGGAGGCCTTCTTCCTGGCCAAATTTCCTGGCCAGCTGTCTCCTGCCCCAGCCGGTAAACTGCACCCTGTCTTTGTACATTGCGAAGGATCCCGAGTCTTTGTGGATTCTCAAACAATGTCAAAGAGGAGCCCGGACCAGGTCAAGATCGCACTTGACCTACTGACCGAAGCCGTTGAAGGCAAGGAGATCGATCCCGCCCGTGTCGTTTGCATCACACCCTACAAAGCAAATGCTACGTTGACCGAGAAAATGAGGAAGCGCTATAAGCTACTACAGGGTATGCCACCAGCCGCAACTGTTGATTCTTTCCAAGGTCAAAAAAACGACGTTGCCGTCGTCATCATGGGCACTGCTCATCCGTACCCCGGACCTGGCTTTACCGCTAGCTCCAAACGTCTCAACGTTATGCTTTCTCGACAGAAGTCATATCTGATCATAGTGGGCGACGTCAACGTCAGCCGCCGCAAGGCTGGTTCGTACATGGTTTTGAACGAAGCCACGGGTGATCGAGGTTGGGTTAAGGGAAAGACACTTAACTCCATCTATGGTAGAATGAAGGAGACGAAGAGGTTTGTGACGGTCCCTGTCTCGGGTCGGGAAGAGGCTAAAGGCGATGTTGACGGCGATGTTGAGAAGGACAAGAGTAGTCTCAAGCGCAAGCGTGATGACTAGGGGCCTCGGTGTAAATACACATATAGAGTCAATCAACCCGTATCCACAAGCCCCTAAAAGATAATATCTTGAAATCTAGGCTTTAGGCCTAATCTTCCAGAAGCCTAAATAGGTTTATGATAATTTCTCAGTAAAGCCTTATGAAACTAGATAGTTTCACCTAAACTTATGAAAATCTCAACTTGGATGACATCTAAATCCCGGCTTTCTGTCTGCTCATGTGGCCTTTGGGCGCTTCGTGGCTGTTTGAGGCTTCGGAACAGGATCTCGACCCAGCTTCCACCAATGTCACGATTGAGCATAAAGAATTTTGCGAAAGCGAGCTCCTTTTCTACCCAACGAGAATAGGCCTTGACATCATACATCATTCTGTCTTTGACTACAAGCGAACGACTTCAGTGACCCTCAGTTTTTCTCTCTCCGTGGGAAATGAGTCGCCCCTATGGAAATATTCAGGTATCCAATAGCCCAAATCTTACACTTATAGCCAAATTCACAGACAATTCAATCTCAGTTGTCAACATAAAAAGGAACATACTTGTCACGTCGGTTGCTCTACCCGTTAGCTCCCGGGTACGCTTCCGATCGGCAAATGTGGAGTGACTCCACACGAGTGTATATATCGACAACAGCCACCATCAAACACGTTCTCGATTTAACATTGACCTTATTGAATATCCTTTTGAGATAGAACACCCAACACTCTCACATGCCAATCATTCACCCAGATTCTCAGATCCAATACCAAAATGTCTTCCAAGGTTGTCGTTTTCGATATTGTGGGCACCATCGTGAGCTACGATAAACTCATTGAAGCCTTGGATGAGGAACTCGGCGACAAGCTACGCGCCGAAGGCATAAAGCCCAGTCTTCTTATCAATCTCTGGGTCTCTGACGCTGAAAGGGAATACACCAATCTTAGTATAACGAATCGCTACGTGGCTTTCGATAAGCTATTCTCATCTCTCTTCTACAGAATGCTCTGGCTTGCTGGGATTCAAGAGCCCCGAAGCTTCGCCAACGACAGCAACATTCAGAGAATCATGGAGGGATATCATGCTCTGGAGCCCAGACCAGATGCTAAAGAGTGTTTTGAAAAGCTTCGCTGTGCTGGTTTTGAAGTACGAGGCTTGACAGCAGGTGATTATGATCGAGTACTAAGCTATTTCTCCAAATCCGGGATCGAGATGCCTCGTGAAGACCTTGTGTCCTGCGATTCCTTCGGTGTAGGAAAGCCAGACCTCAACGCGTACAAATCGACATACGATCAGTTCAAGGATGCTGCCGAGCTATGGTTTTGCGCGGCTCATATGTGGGACGTATCTTCGGCTAAGCAAGTTGGGTGAGTAAAGTCTTCTTCAGAATGGCCATCATTAACAATCTAACAGATTCAAATCTGCATACTGCTCTGTTCTGGAGAAGGAAGCCTGTGTAGACATATTCGGCAACATGGACGTCATGAGTGACTCCCTCACAGAGATGGCTGACAAAATTATTCAGGCTTCATCTTAGATAGGCACCAGCAATTTTATCTCTTCTGGGAATTCTTCCATTTCTCAAAAGCTCACACTATTCTCTGTCTTGGATCTCTGATTTAAAACTTAGAAAAGATTCCCACCGGACATGTATGCTAAACCCAATTAAATCATGCAAGAATACAACAAACCATGCAGTAATATCCCATCTATGTCTTCATTCAAGTGTCTCAGATAATATCAACTTCCTTCTTAAACTTTTCTAGCCACTGAACATTATCTGCTGGTGTTTGATTCCACGGATCGTCATCGTTGTAGAGTAAACATCTTGCCTGGTGCCTCAACTCCTCATCTGAAGGAACGTGACAGATGGGGTTATTCGGCGACATTGTAGCTTTCGTCCATCGCTTCATCTCCTTCTCAAACCATGATAGATGGTTTGGGTCATTCAGCACATATATACCGGGCCCGAGCCACGTTGGTCGAAGTGTTGATCCTTCTGCTGTCGGTCTGCTATCTGTTGGTAGCATGACGGGCGTTGACTGTTCGCCAGACCATAGCCAAGTGAACCCATCCAAGGAGAATTCCTCTGTAGCTGGCGTATTGGTACCCATACTAACTTCCTGTGTTGTCCAAGAAGTGCCCGCGTAGGCTGAGGTGCCGAACTCTCCCGAGTCCCAGTCATTCTCGTTTAAAAAGGACATTTCCGTTGTCCAGGGTGTAAATTCCGGTTGATTCATCTTGTCTCCCGAGGTCGGTAGAATATGTCCTGAAATACCCTTCTCCATCTTCGGGCACCGTCGACGAAACTCGCCGATCCAGCTGGTTGAGTCGTGTAGAAACCCAATCAGCCAGTTGGCCACATATTCAGGCTTGGTTTGCAGCTCACTCTCCATCTGTATAATGATCCGGCCCGCTTCTTTCCGTATCTCTTCATCCGTGATCACGTTGAATTCTTTCATCCGTTTCTGATAGAATGCTTGCAGGCGAGACTCAAGTGGGCAGTCTTCGAATAACGAGTTCTTACCCTTGATCTCCGGAACGGACAGCCGACTTTCCGCTTTCGAGCGAATTGGACTGAACCGGGCTTGTTGAGCGATTTTACTATCCGATAATAGTAGATCTCTGAACCAAGAAGGCTCTCCGTAATAGTCTGAGGTTGTTGTAGGGAATGTCAATTCTGACGCAAACACAATACGGCACGCTTCAAGTTGTAAGTTTGTATGGCTCGGTAGACTTCCCATCTTATCATGGTGATTGGCGATGGAATAGGCCAATTCCATTGTGATCAATTCGTAGGCACTCCGAGGAGAGTCGGGCGTGATACCCGACGCAGTGAACGGAAGAGGAGTCCCACGCTCTAGTTCTACCAGATCTGCGAGCATGTCAGCAATGTGTCAAATAACACCGGTGGAACTCACATGGTGGCAGAGCCTTCTCTATAGTTTTGAGTATCTCTGGTTCAAACCCCCAGTCACCTACCCAATTGGACATCATACAGCCCAACTTGAAATGGTTTGCCAGGTGGTCTACCCGGTCAGCCCAAGTGGCCAGCGAAGCCTGGCAGAAACCACATCTTGAAACGATGTCAGGCTGTGCAGTTTTCCACAATCTAGTGGATGTTTCCGTCAGTACCGCGTTATGCACAAGCCTTAGATGTTGCTTAAGGTGGTCCTTTCTGGTGAATATCCTTTCCTGACAAGCGGATGGGTTGTGTGCCGCCAAATGGGTTTCAGTTGGGTTTTCCTGTTCGCAGAATAAACAACACAATTGTCCAGTATCCGGATTTGTTGCGGTCAGCCCTTCTGGAGAACACTCCCATCTTTCTAGCGGCAGATGTAAAGAGTTCTCATGCCGTTGCCAATCATATTTCCTCCCAAACGTCTCAGTACAAAACGTACACTGGAAGATGAGACGAGGCTTAATGAGGGATGTCTTTTGTGGTCGCCTCTTCTGGATAGACCGTCCGCGACTGTGAGATGAGCCTGCGCTGATTGACCCTCGAGATGATCTTGACTCTGTTGAAGCGCTCCTCGATGTTCCCAAACTACTGGTTGTGGATCTGTGGCGACGTCTGCGGAGCAATCTCTCATCATTGGAAAAGGTACCTCTCCGGCTTCCTACATCCTTGTTAGACCATGATTCAGGTCGTACATGGAAGCAACTCACTTGAAGACACAAGTTCACCCGAAGCCATAGCCTGTGCGATTGCTGATACAGCAGCAGGCTCATTCTCTGGCAGGGAGTCAATATAGCGCTGTAGAGGATGCATATCCCTCTCAGTACGTGGTCGTCTTGGGATCGGCGTGCCAGTTCTTGTTGGTGTGTAGTCTGGTGGGGTGTTCCCACCTCTCCCCGATGTCGTTTGAGTGCTGCTGTCAGTAGTAGGCCGACGTCTTCGGGCGTTAGCCAGCCAGTTGGTAATTTGCATGCGACTCAGGCCAGTTTGACGCTCCAGCATGAGCTTCTGTTCCTCATTTGGGTACGGGTTGTCGCTGTGTCTTGAGAACCAGTCTTTGAGGGTGCGTAAGGAATCGAGAGTGAAGCGGTGCCCGACTTTTGGGGGTATGGTTGAGGGTGCTGAGATTTCCGCGGCGTCAGCTCTCAATAATCCTCCGTTGAAACAGTGCCAAGGTGCCGGTTGCGACATTTCAGCGTGTGCATTGCTGTCTTGGGGTGCCTCCGGAGGTTGTTGTAGCCAGTCCGTAGACCGGACCTGACCGAGATCATTGAGGCCTGTATCAAGAAACAATAGATCTTCGGACCACAACTCGTCAAAGTTTGTTTCGAATGCATTATGTTGAAGAGTGTCGAAGGATTCTATAGACCCGGTAGTGTGAGGTTCACCAGTATCAACCGCCAGGTTGAGGTCCCCACTAATAGCGCCAGGCCACATCTCCGGGGTTGGGGAACCACGTTCTGTGACTCCATACCTCCTATCTCTGTTATCTTGGGTATGCATGGCGCACCGGATGAATGTATCCGTGAGAGAAAGTACGTTTTATGTGTAAAGTCAACAGAATTAGCGATTCCGCCGTTCGTTCTCCTCAAAAAGTTTGCCCCACTTGCTTGTCATTCGCGCCTTCCACGCTGACAACTCCGGTGTCGGAAATCGTTGGAGCCTTCACCGTGAGGCAGCTTCGACACAAACAGATGACCAACCAATCCCATATCTTATTTCACCCATCGTTTCGAGCAACACGTGTGTTGTTAACGAGTGTCATGAGGTGTCTTTCAGCCGAAATCACAAAGCTGACCTAAAGTGTATGACCTTGTTACATCATCCGGGCAATACGTCTCAATACATGTTCTATAAAGTTGGGCTAAGTTCCAATCCTTCCAATCCTTCATAGGCCCTTGGCTTTGGCTGATCACAATAGCACATTTTTCATACATCGAGATCAAGAGCATGCCTCTTTCTCTTCCAGGTCCTCCTGCTCATTGAAAGCATCGAAATTGATATATACATCGAGGAGCTCCTGGCTTTCTAAATTGGCAGCGCCTCCACCTGTTCCTGTCAAATGGTCCAATAATGGCTGGTCTCCAGAGTCATCAGAGGAGCGATGAGCCAGGATGTCCTGCTCGACTGCCTCTCCGATACCGTAGCTGAGAGCGTCTTCCTGTCCGTCTACTCCTGTGTGAGAGTTTATCAGAGTCGAAAGCTGCGTTTGCTGATCAGTCCAGAAATCAGTAGAAGCATCATCCGCCGTGGTAAAGGATGTGGGAATCGGTGGCTGGGCTGCTTGGCGGTGGTTGTTCATTCCGGGAGGACCCTCAAATTCAGTAAGTAGCCTTTCAATGACACCCGGCGGTCGTTCTCTGCTTGTATTCAGGGTGTCCCGAAATCCGTTATCAAGCTGGATGTCTATTGAAGATCCATGGCACGACTTAGTAGCTCCATTCGCATCGCCGGGAGGGAAGATCGTTGCGCTGATCTGCCTCCAGCTCCTTTCGGGCACAGTCTCCTTCCCGCCATTTACAAGCAGGCAAGGGACGACGGTCTGCTTCCATTGGCGCTGCTTGAAGGCATCGTATTGCGCTTCACTCATGACAAAGGCTTTCTCTCGAAGACCACGGCTTCTTGCCGTAGGCGTTCTACTGCAGGTGTTTAGATGATCATTCTTGGCCAGGTTGAGGAGATGGTCAGTCATTGAGCTGCTGAACTTGTGGAGACAGTTTTTGCACCAAAAGATTGGAGAGTGGAATCGCTTGAGGTGTTCACTGATCTTATTAACAATTATACTGGCAATAGTTTGCGAAGACATACTTGTGTTTCTCAATTGTGGGGAAGCTTTTATTGCAGAACTGATCACCGAGCTTGTGTGCAATCACGCAAGGGAATTTTCGTGGTTTTGGGTCTGAGTCGTTTCGCATTATCACCAAGCCGTTTCAACCAGGTAGATACGGATTGGTCGAAGGGTCTGTCGGCGATTGCTGCGACAATACCCTATAAGCTGGCCTCGAAGGCCCTTGTTTGACTTGTTGGCGAGCACAATGCGACCAACAAATGGCCATTCCCTTCCGAAAAAACTTGGAGCGCCGACGCTCTGAATTCGGCAAGCCCAACCGCTGGGGTGTCTGCCGACTGGCAACGAGGTCGTGGTAAATGGGTCGGTGTACTGAGTAATGTTGGATCGATCTGTGCCGTCCAATTGTCAGAAATTCATTGTCACTGGCGCGACCGTTGGCCGTAGAACAAAGTGCGGGCGGGTATGGTACCTGTGTACTTACGCTTCTACCACCCAATCCGTTAGAGAGAACGCGGACAATCGTCAAGACCTTTCGAAACAGCTGTCGCCTTGTTTTTCGTCTGGCAAGAAACGAAGGGATTGAGAAGCGAAAGGATTGAAGTTGTTGGACGAGCCTCAGCCCAAACCAGGCTGCCCATTCTGAGTTGCGATGTTTCTTAAGTTACCACCAATACCCCAATTCAATCAGCCCCAACTTTTTTCGGGTTGTCGATACGCGAAGTTGCATCGACACGTTTATTTTCACCTATGAAAACGTGGCACGGTACACACTTGACCGCTTCTTCATCATCCCAATCCGGAATTATACATATCAAATTACGAAAGAGTGTAAGCCTGGTCGTCGCGTGTTTGGGGGCCGAGCTGAGTTCCAGGGCTTAATTTAGTGGGTAGTCGAAGTACAGTGCCTCCTGCCATTCGTAGCGTTTCATATATCGGAAGAATTGGGAGTTGTGTCTCTTCGCTGTGTAATATATCATCCGAATCACCAGATGACACCCGAACCTCCTGATTGTATTGGATTTGACCAAGATTGAGTCAATGGTGAATTGCTGCGACACCCTCGAGGTGCCATAAGAGTTGACCGCTTTAGACCAAGTAATGAAAATACTTAGGTAAGTTCAAGGGGAACTTTAGCAGTAGTTTACCTAAACTTTCTATGCCCCTCAGCTGGACGCTCAATTCTTTTGACACCCTCTAGGAGCTTTATAATGCGGGGAAGTTTAGCATATGCAGGCCTTCCGATTGACATGGGTGAACCTGACTTAACGTTGAGCCTCTCGGAAACATTAACAAGTGACGATTGGGTAAAAAGTACGATGGGTTACTTCAAATGAGAGGAACATGTGGGGGTGATTAAGGCAAGTTATTATCCATTCAAAGTCCAGTCAATACACTCTACTCCAACATCTCATGCCTCCAGAGGTTGGATCTCAATAAATTACCATCTAGGCCCGTCACAAAAATTAAAGGTTCAAAAGTCGGGTCAATCGCCTTCACAATAGTTTCCTTCTCCTCTTGACTCTATTGTGCAACAGCTTCCTATGGCAAACCAAAACTTGGTCCGACAATGACATCTTTCTCAAGGTCCGTAAACGGCTGTCAGCGCCTTTTGATGACAGACACGTGAGGCATCGCGTCTAGTTTTTGCTGTATTGCTTCAATATCGGGCACTACAATTCCGATATGCCCGAACATAGGTGCGCGCTGGGAGGAAGACTCGATGTCATTGACCGGGACGTTGACGTAGCATAGCTCGATTATTTCCTGCGCATTGCTCTTCCCATAAATTCATCTCGAGACTCGTCTGGTAGCCGGTCCCATTTTTACCGCTATGAGCACGGCCCATGTAAGTAATGGATCACGCCTTGCTGGCTTGCAAGGTAAAGAGCTTGCGAAGACCGAGGACGCCTGAGTAGAACTCAGGACTTGCGGTGAGCTTCTTGGTGTTGATGGATAGATAGTTGATCAAGAAGCCGATGGTGGCCCAATCTGATGGCTCGTCGGTTCCAGGTGTGAGCTGGGGATATTCCTGGCCTGTCCGCGCATGCATGTTAAGAATTGAATGGCCGGTGATTGAGAGAACTTGGGCTCCAACAAGGAGAACCGATGGCAATTGAACCATTGCGAATGAATGTGTGTGGTAGCGGTTTCGCGACTCGATCTGAAGCAGTCGCCCAGCAATCCTATTTTACAATTACACTGGTAGTTCAATTCAGACTTGTCATCACATCATGTCAGATTTCATAATGTCCAAGTATAACACTTCCTCGCTTGGTGGATGCGATTCCTTTATTTCACAATCGCCCAGCTCATAACCACTTGGCGTGGCATAATAGCTGTCCGTAGAGTTTAGGGTAAGCAAAGTACCCAAGCGTACGTCAAAACCAGTGAGACGGATACATGCTTGCTGTTAGGGTTGACATTCTTGATCAAATGTCAAAGGCAATTGAATACGAGAGTGCTGTGGCAAGTGTTGACCCAAATGACCAAATTATGCCGTACGATATAGTGATAGAAGTCATCATACGAATGTCGTTGACCGGATACTGACGAAACTTGGTGCATCTCGGGAACAGCACAGGTCACAAACGGTTTCCATCATCTAAAACGGTGGTGCTGTCACCGGAGACAATTGAATCGTTGAACGTGAGTTAACCCAACCCCTTCAGCAGGTTTTTCACGAAGATCTCAAATTAAGTTCATGGTTGCGTAGGTACCATCCAGTGCCGATCGATTCAACCACGGAGATCACTTTACGCGCCTAGTTACTGTCGATCACTAAAACTGGCGGGGTACTTATGGAGGAAGAATGATTTCAGAATTTGTTTTCAATTCAATTGAACTGCTCCAGGCAATTCTCCAAGACAAGGCGCGATACACGTGCCTCGGCCTCAGTCAATCTATGCTATTGATATCAAGTTCTATATCGCTGGTCTATACCAAAAACCCCATCAAATTCGTCAAAGGACATTTTGATTCCTAACCCAAACGCCATAAAAAAGCATAAAGTTCGTAGATTTGCGTTAAAATATGCCGCCAACGCCTTACAAGATAGCAGCGCCATCGTGAGCATCACCGTGCAGGACGGGGTTAATCTTCTCGTCGAAGAAGCACTTGAAGTCGTCACCGAGCTGAGCACGGAGAGCCTTCTTAACAGCCTCGAGGACGTTAGGGAAAACACCGAAGTTGGCGGGGTTGTTCTCGTCGTTCTCACCGCCCTGGAAGACACCGGTGCGGACAAGGCAGGTGTTCCAGTTGTACATGTTTCCACCGATGATGTCGGAGGCGGGGTTGTCACCGATCATGTAGATGTTCTCGGGAAGCCTCTCCTCGCCGTGGAGCTCGCCCATCCAAGAGGTCAGAACGTCATCGGCGTACTTGTAGGTAGCAAGCTCAGGCTTGCCGTAGACGACACGCTCGAGGTCGGCGCCAGTGAGAGCCTTGTACATAGCCTCGAGACCGATGCGGAAAGCACCCTGAGACATACGGGGAGTGGGGTGCTCGGTAGGGCAGAGGAGATCGCCCTGGGAGAAGTAGATGGGGACTCGCTCGGCGACGGGGTCCTCAGCGACAGTGCCCAGACGGCCGTTCTTGGCGCGGAGGACATCCATGATGATCTGCATGTCGGTAGCATAGTCTCGCGAGTCAGAGAAGACCATGATGGCCTCAATGCAGATCTTGGTGAAGTCACGGGGACGCGAGGTGGCGCGCTCCTCTTCAGTGAAGACTCGGTAGGGAGCAATGGTAGGGTCCCAGGCGACAATGTCGTTGGGGACGACAATGTTGCGGAAGCCGTACTGCTCGGCGACCTCACGGCAGCGGTAACCCTCACCACCGACAACGAGGACGGTGCTGTAGTACTCGGACAGAGCACTCATGGGAGTGTGGGACTGGATGAACTGGTCGGTCTCGACGGGGTTGCCGAGGATCTTGGTGAGCTGCGCGCAACGATCCTTCTCAATCTTACCGGAACCGTTGGTGAGGAAGATGTGAGGAATCTTGATGCCGAGCTCGTTGTCTCCATTGAGGATCTCGAGAGCCTTCTTACCCTCGGGAATCAGACGGTCACCGTGGACGAGGACACCGTCAATGTCAAAGGCGAAAGCCATGTTCTTGGCCTTCTGGACCTTCTCGGCCTGGAGGTCCTGGACCTGGGCGACGAGAAGCTCACGGGTAGGCT